>QJNZ01000426.1:0-78889 GCA_004155055.1 Monosporascus sp. CRB-8-3
GATCGCGGGCGCGACGCCCGTTCCTTTCCCTACCCTCGACACCACGCCTCCGATACCCGCCACCCTTCTTACCTTCGCCACCCCGGCGATACCCACTACTTCTTGTATCACGACGCCGCTGCCACCGCTACCACCGATCCCGCCACTGACGGCTGGCATGCCCATGCCCCAACCCATCGCCACCACCACAGCGAAGGTCGTCACTACCATCACCGCTCCTGCCACACTCCAGGGGCCGTATCAATATTTCTCGTCGCCAGGCTACCACAACAACGGCAGTGACGATGCCGATGCTGGTGCTGGTCCCGGTGCCGGCGCCAACGCGACGCCGCCTGCCCAGCCCTGGATCCCCCCAGCGAGCAAGGCTAGGAGCCTCAGGCAGTCTTCGTACGCCGGGCTTGTGTTCTGGATCGCGATCGTCGTTGCCCAGGACATATGGTTTCACGAGTCGGTAGGGAACGCCGACGATATTTCGTCATGACTTGCTTACTATGATGGAGGCATCAGGAGGATGGGGATATGGAATACCAAGTGAATATGAGGACGCGTATCTATTGGACTAGGGAAAGGGTTTAACTACTACCCACGTGGATCGGAAGGAGTCAATTACCTGCTATCATTACCGCATTGTGTACTGCAGGTCTTTTACAAACCCATTTCACAAGTCTGACCAATTTGACACTCGAGTTTCACTACCAGCCCTCAAGTCTCATGTGGATGATTCGTAGCCGTACGTCCAGAAATATTAGTGTCAATACAATGTTCAACCAATGGCAAACGTAGACAAGGTGGCGCCTGTAAAAGATATAGCGCCCGTCTGGCGTCTAATTTCGAATGAAACATTCTGTAGCTCTCAGGGATAGCTGCTGAGAGCTTGGGAACCTGTTCTTGAAAACGTCCCTCGACGAATGTAGTACGCTCATCGTCGGAAGCAGGAGAATATCTGGGTATTCTATAACAGGGTCGGCCAGAACCTTGATGTCAACTACCCTCCTTTCCGAATCTACCCCTTATGTAGGAGACCGACCCGCGCTACTCAAGCATTCCCGCCCCTGAACCAGGAAATGAGAATAAATTCAGCGGCTGTACGCCGGTATATCCATAACTCCATAAGGAGTAGGTTATGGCATGAGACTGGGCAAGGAAGATAATTGAGAGCAGGCTCCTGTACAGATCTAGACTGTGATCATGTGTCGCATACCACGTAGACGATATTCTTCAGAACAAATTCTCCTGCATGAACAGAAATGAAGACGGCGGTCAATACACCCGTAAGAAAAAGGGCAGTCGGGACCGACTGCACAAAGATGTCACCTCGAATCTGCCGCAGCACAGGCTCCTGGATCCAGATCTCGCGGTCCAAGATCTTGCACGCGACGTTCCACCTGTCGTACCGAACAACCCGGGACTCGTTCCTCGTAGCCGTTACTCCACCCGAACGAGTCGAAGCCCCGCTTCTCGGGACAATCTCTGGAGTCTGTCCCTATCCTCCCCTCCTCCCTCGTCCGCGAACAGCTTCCACGGCGGCATTTGCGGGTGGTGCCTCGTGGCATGGTTTGTAGCTAGAGAGGACCCGGCTGATTGTCTGGCTCTTATTATGATTTATTAGAGGGCCTCCCCCTGGTCCCGTATCATAACACCTAAAGCACATTGTTCCTAGATAAGACATATCTTCTCAAGGCGTATTTTCTCGCAAGGAATCCCTTCTCCCAAAGGCTGTTCTGTGGCAATCTCCCGGGCCTCCAATCTCGATCGCAACGCTTGAAACGAAGTGCACGATAAAGGCATATTCGCACAAGCATACCGAACACTAATCCTCGACTACATAGCCGCCTACCTGCCTACCAGTGCCTCTCATCGATATCGACAGAATTCACGTCGACACCATCCCTAAACCAGCGCTCCTCCTCGGCGATGCTCACGTCGTTCCCGCTCATCTGCCTCTTGCGCATGAGCCCATCGGGCGCGAAGGTCCAGTCCTCGAGGCCGTAGGTGCGCCACCACTGTCCCGTGGCATCGTGCCACTCGTACCTGCATCACCCGGGAGTCAGCAGTTGTCCTTTCCGGATAACGTGTGGCGAGGAGCCAGGACTCGCAAAACGTGTTCCGGGAGCCACGGACTCCCGAAGGGACTTAGTCGGGAAACTTTTTTCGTTCGTGGACTAAGAGACTAGGGGTAAGAAATAACTCTAGGAGTTCATTACCAGAATTGCACGGCGATGCGGTCGTCCGTGAACGCGAACAGCTCCTTGCGCAGGCGGTAGCCCTGCTCGCGCTCCCACTTACGCGTCAGGAACTCCGCGATTTCGTCCCGCCCCCGCAGGAACTGGTCCCGGTTGCGCCAGATCGAGTCCGGCGTGTAGGCCAGCCTCACTTTGTCGGGGTCCCTAATAGGGGGTTGGGGCCTTTGTTAGCGCTGCCTTCGATGATGTAAAGTGTCTTGGGAGTTTTGTTGGTAGGGATGAGACCTAGATGAGAGGCGAATAGGCGGGAGCTTAATGCTTACTTTGTGTTCCATGTATCCTGCGCGGCCTTGACTTTGATTCGGGCCGTCTCCTCCGTGAAGGGCGGATAGGGCGGTCTTCCCTGGTTCTCTGTGGCCATAGCTCCTCAATGTCTTAAGAATAACGTCTTTTGGCCTAGTGGTTTATATTTTACGAGTGGAATGTCAACCGAGATGTTACGAATGTGGAATCGGGGGTTTACGACACAAAAGCACGTCTTTATACGGCCAGAAATCTACCCAGCTCCGGGATTTGATGCGGCCCCGTTTCGGCGATGGCGGGGACCGGCCGGATTTGAAGTCGGGGAATTCCAAGGCCTTATAGTAGGGGCTCTGTCATGAGTCATCAGCGCCGTACGAATAGTGATGCGGGTAACTTCCGCACGGGAACTCCCGGCCCCAATTATTGATGGATGTAGGGGAGAGGGGCATAAGTACGAGCTTTGATTACACTCGCCTCAAGCGCTTGTAATGTCTCCGCGGGACATTGACGTCGTCGCTGCTATGGTATTTTGGGAACTAACATATATACGGATTCGAAACCTGTGATACTCAAATCCCGAGGTCCTACTGTATCATCGCATATATCGCCTACCGATCGAGCTGAGGCCGGTATTGTTGTTGATTACTCACCCTCACCTTACAGAATGGATCACGAGGCATCCATTACAAGGCAGGATCGGAATTTGGAATTCTATACATAACGCGGATGTATCCCGCACCCGGTATTTCTGAGAAAAGTGCTATTACAGCATTTATACTACCTACATGTACCATATGTAAACTACAACGGTTCCGGCTTGGCGGCGATGGAGAACATGCCGAAGGTGCGGCCGTCCGAGCGAGCATCCGACTTCGGAAGGTGAGAGAGAAGGGGCACAACACGAAAAGGCAGGAATGACGGGATCCACCGTGGACCAAACCGCAACCCCTCTGCAGTGCCCCCGCCCCCACCGAGAAGAGCGTCCCTTGGCCCTCAAGGTGGAATGGCGTATACTCTCATTACATACCTGTTTTCTTAGTAGCGTTGATACACCGCTGGCAGATGTTCCGCACCTATCCCGCATCTAACGGCTTATGAATTGTAGTTGGTTCTCCTCTTCTTGGTCTTGTAGAACACATAAAACTCGCTGTTGATTCGATCCATATCTCAGTCGTTCAAGTTCTAAGCTTGCCCGTTTAGAAAAGAATAGAAACGCCTGAATTCGATCCCCCCTTCCAAAACAGTTCGTTACGGACAGGAATAGACAAGATGACCACCCTCAAGCCCGGAGACGACTTCCCCGAGAACGTCAAGTTCGCCTACATCCCGTACCTGCCCGAGAACGAATCCGTGACGGCATGCGGCGTCCCGCAGGACTACGACGCGAGCAAAGGTAATTATGGATACGCCCTACCCTTTCTAGTTTTGTCCTCTCTTTCCTTTCTACGCGAGGAGGGCTAGAAGCCCATCCGAGCCTGGAACTTCCGAAGATAAACAAAAACTGACATGCGAGGCGAAAACAACAAACAGAATTCAAGCAGAAGAAGGTCGTCCTCGTCTCCGTTCCGGGCGCCTTCACGCCGACGTGCCAGAACGAGCACGTCACGGGGTACATCCGGCACCTGCCCAAGCTCAAGGAGAAGGGCGTCGACCAGGTCGTCGTGGTCGCGTACAACGACGCGTACGTCATGGCCGCCTGGGGCAAGGCGAACGGCGTCAAGGGGGATGACATCGTAGGTCTTGTCTTCTCTTCTCTTCCTTACCTTTCCCACTTTCTTTGGTGCCCAAGTGAAATTGGGGGCGGAAGTAAAAACTAACCGAGGACCAAAACACGACAGATCTTCGTCTCCGACGACGGCACCCCCTTCAGCAGCAGCCTGGGCTGGACCATGGGCGCCCGCACCGCGCGCTACGCCATCGTCGTCGACCACGGCAAGGTCGTGTACGCCGAGAAGGAGCCCGCCAAGGGCCTCACCGTGTCGAGCGCCGAGACCGTCCTGTCCGTCCTGTCCAAGCTATAATCTAGAGTGGGGAGTAATGCTGGTCGGTTGGAGAGTCGAGCGGTATTTAGATAGACCTAGAAATCCCATGCCACGCATACCATATAGATCAGACGTGGTAAGAGAAGTAAATGCTTATTACATAGTGAGATGCCGTCGTGTCGTGATCGTAACCGTTTGCGCGTAGTCATCCATTCTACTGGTGGCGTGTTTTCATTGATGCGGTTGCTACATAATAAAGGTTGAATTGAACGCCTTGTCCAAAATCGGACCTTCCCGTGTCCTTCGACAGGAGGAAAGAGCCCGGCCAGGTCTAGGGATGAGCCCCTTTAAGAACCACCGCAAGCCGACCTTAGAAAAACTACGCTGGGGGCTTTTACCTAGCCGTCAAGTCACCACCTATACAAAATATTCGCGCATTGTCCTGATTGTCCAGAACCTGCGTATGGAGGTGCCTGAGTAGAAGCGGAGTTAAGGTGAAGCAGAAAGTATTCGAAACAGCAGCAGTAGCAGCATAGGGCATCGGCGTGCAGTCGTCAGAAAGTGCTTTATGTGGAGATGGTAATCATATGCCGGAGCTCAACAGTAGGATTGGTACCAATTCGCCCCTCCCGATCACGAGAGAAGAGACGATGCCGTCATCACATCTTTGGGATGACATGCTTCCTGGGGGCATTCCATTTGACACCCAATTTGTTATGGAACTGGGATGTAAGAAGGAGAGGAAGCCTCTGACAAAAATATATAGCAGGAGAGGACATGGATAGAGCGCACGATGTCACCAGTCGGGCTTCAGCTATATCTTGGCAGACGCAAGGGACCCAAAACAGCGCAGCGGAACGTCAGTTCAAATGTCGTGCAGAGGGATTTGACGAAGGTCTGAATATAGGAGACCTGGGCTGCAATACGAATGCATTCGTCCTGGTAGTATATCTGGAGACCGGGCCAACCCGCTCTGGTCACGCAATCCCCAATGCCTGGCTTATGAAGCAGACCCGTCACGATCATTGAACCCACGGCAGAAAGACACAGTTAGATCATAGAACAAGCTGGTATTGAATGAGCTACCAGGCAAGAGTTTCCCCGATTCCGTGTGAGAGAGATGCAAATGCAAATTCCCCAACCGAGATGTGTATAGTGGGTTTGTTGTAGGCTCCTTCTGGTCGAAAAGGACGACGACTCGAGGAAAATTCATGTGACCCACTGAATGCCTGCCTGCCTGCCGAAGACGCCGCCGTACGCACGTAGTAGACATGTCTCTCTGTTACTGTCTCTATTCATCCTCCCCTCTCCTCACTAGCCCCTAGTCTAGAAGAAGTCGTCTACTTCGTCCGGGCGGCGGGCTTCGGCTGGGCGCCACGGGCACCCTGCTTGCCGACGATGCGCTGAGTCTGGCCCTTGCTGGCCACGGCGGCGTTCTTGGCCTTCTCACTCTTCTTTGCCGCGGCGGCGGCCTGCTTCTTCTCCTTGGCATCTTTGATGGCCTGTTGCCGGGCGGCGGACCGGGCCTCGGGTCTCATCGATCGCTTCTCCTTGATGACATCGAGGGACGCGCCGACGATGGCACGCTGGGACTTGACGGTTCGGCGGGTTCGCTTCTTGGCAACTTCCTATAGGGATGTGTCAGTTATTGCCTGTAGCTAGTGATACCAAAGCGGCGCATGTATTGCGATAACCCCGGTCGGAAACAAAGCGAGCCGGGCGCTGCGATGCATGTATGTGGCGGATTCGCTGTGGGTATTCGCGAAGCAAGGGTGGAATTTATTCGTACCTCAGAGATACCCTTGCGGTGCTGTCGTCGGAAGAGAACAGTCCAGGCAATGCGGCGGGGGTTCTTGCGCTGGAGGAATAGCGACTCGGACTTGCCGTTCTGGAATCGGAAGATCTTGCTGTCCCCTCTGACGTAGAGCTTACCCTGCGTTCGGATATCCATCAGCAACCATTTCAACGTCAAATGTAGTTTTCCCGGCACATGATAACAATCGTAGCGAGACTGTAGGACGAGTCGAATGCAGCGCCGAGAAGAGATATCCATCGCAATCGTGTTCCCTCTTCCCCAGGCAATCTCCTTCCGGCTCTGTCGCCAGTCGCAACCATATCATCCAAGCCGTACATCTTGTTCGTAGGAAGAAAAAAGTCATCATACCTTGCCAGGGTATATTCTCTGGCCAGAGAAGGTGTCGTCGTAAGTTCTCATTGTGACGGTGTTGGAATGATGAGAACTCCCGGGGTGTGCTGGCTGTTGTGGGTTAGTAAGAGGTGATGGGTTGTCGTGAAGTTTTCGGAGATGGTCTTTTCTTCGTCGTTCAATTGGCACACGGGGCAGGCACGCAGACACACAGATTGCGGATATTTCGAAATCCAGAATTGGTGCGCCGCTTGTGGGCTTGGATGACTCAGCTAGGCAATTTAGGGTCGGGATCCGATTGAGGGTGTGGCTGGTGTTTCTTATAGATGTGGCTGGGGTAGCCTGTTCTATGTGGGGTATCAGACCCCTTGCGTGCAAAACCTCTATTTAGCAATATTCGCTCAATCGCTTTATCTCCCACATTGAATGCATATTCTTCCACAGTCACAGCACCTCCTCAGACATTGTCCGCAGGCGGAATGAACATTAGAGCCATGCCTAAATGATTGTATCACCGGACCTCATCGCATCCCTGGTGCAGAAAGAATATGATGCACTTCCACCCAAGAGGAAGCCCGTCGTCCGCGACAATGGCCTGCATGAATGGGTACCCCTGAGCGGGATAGTAGCTGAAGGTACACGTTCCTCCTCATGCCCCTTCAGCCTCATGTACATACATCAGGTACCCCAGCAAGAAATGAGACTCTGACAGCTTATTAGGCAAAGATGGCAAACTCTACTGTCTATCCCTAGCGTGCGTAGACCTTACCCCATACGTGATCCAAGCTGTATCGTAAGTCTGACACACAAGGTCAGGACAGGCATGAAATGCCTCCCCAGCGCCAAGCTCCCACAAGCGCAGGGAAACGTGCTCCACGACTGGCATGCCGAGGTTCTCGCCATACGAGCCTTCAACCGGTTCGTGCTCGAGGAGTGCAGGCAGCTGGCGCTCGGGGGTCCGGACATGTCGTCCCCGTTTCTGCGGCGCCGCACAGCCGAGGAGATGCGGGTCTCTTCTGCGCCCTCGGCAGGGGATGACGATGGCGGTACGGGAAATGGGTGGTGGCACGCGCAGCCCTTCGCCTGGCGCGACGACGTCGCCCTGCACATGTACTGCTCGGAGGCGCCCTGCGGCGACGCCAGCATGGAGCTGACGATGGCGGCACAGGCGGACGCGTCGCCATGGGACATTCCCCTTCCTCGCTCCTCCTCTCCTCCCTTCCCCATCCCATCAAGCCCCACCTCCTCCACGGAGACAGAACTAGAACCAGAACAAACCCTACCAGGCCGGGCCTACTTCTCCCTGCTAGGCGCCGTGCGCCGCAAGCCCGCGCGCGGCGACGCGCCGCCAACGCTGTCCAAGTCGTGCTCGGACAAACTGGCGCTGCGGCAGTGCGTGTCGCTGCTCTCGGGGCAGGCATCGTTGCTCGTGAGCCCCGAGAACGCCTATGTGCGCTGCCTGGTTCTGCCGGAGGCGGCGTACTCGGCGGGTGCGTGTCGACGGGCGTTCTCTGCTACCACCCTAGACGAGAAGGAGAATGGCGATGGCGACGGTGAAGGGGAAAACGGGGTGGGAGTCAGGGAAGCGAAGGCGACGGCAGGAGAGGGCCGCATGCGTCCCCTGTACGCCCGGAAATGGGGAGGCGGATACGCGTTCCGGCCCTTCGAGGTCCGCACGACGGGCCTCGAGTTCGCCTTCTCGCGGCGCGAGGTCGCCCGGCGATCCGAGAGGACGGCGGCTAGCAACCTGGCCGTGGCGTGGACCGCGGCGCCTACACCCCTCCCTATACCTATATCCCCACTACCTACGTCCCAAACATCTAGAGGTCCTGCACCGGCCCCTACTCTACTAACACCAATGCCCCCAGCCTCCACGTCACATTCACATCCACGAGCCGAACCCAAGTCAACCCTAACTTCAGACCCCGCTTCAACCAACTATCTAAGCACAAAAAACCCACCGACGAGCCCCATCCGCGCACTAAGAGGGCTCGAAGAAGCAACGCTGGGCGGCACGCTGCAGGGGCGCAAGCAGTTCGACGCGCGCGGCGCGAGTTTCGCGACGCGGCGGCGGATGTGGGGGCTCGCGGCCGAGGTGGCCGACCTGCTCGTCGTGGCTAATAATACGGGGGTGGCGGGTAGGGCCGAGGCGGGAGGGGGTGTGGCGGGGATGGTGGGAGAGGGCACGGAAGCGGTGGCCGGCGTAGTCGAGATCCAGCGGACTCTCGTGGGCACGAGGACGTACGGGGAACTCAAGGAGTGCGGTCTCTTGGCGGCTAGGAGGAGGGTGAAGGACGAAGTCAGGGCCGAGGCGTTGAAGGGGTGGGTGAGGAACCTGGGGGACGAGGGGTTCGGGCTCTAGCTAGTGCTAGGTACTTACATATCTAGGGTCAGGTGGCGGGAGAAAAAGATCACACGTCCACGAAACCGCACTACGGAGAAGACAGAAGAATTTTACGGGGAACGTGTTTTCAGTAAACTTTCTGTACAAGCGATGGTATCGATCCCTCATTACCACGCCTGACTCGACCGATAGCCAGTGCAATGCCTGCTACAACGGCCCAGGTTGTTGTCCTCCGTCAGCAGTATCAGCCGGCAGGTGAAGATGACCGGCATGAACTACGGAAATCAAACGATGATCGTAAAACCCCTTCAAATTCGCAAGGACAGCTTTGCCGGAGAACTCCCTTTCCCACCATACCTGCGTGACATTCTAATGTCCACCGAACCGATGATCAAATGTCCACTCGCCTGCCACCATATCTCCATTCCGTTTCCCTTAGCCTTACCCTTATATGGTGCGCAAAGATACTCCTAGCGTATAGTCTGGTTCGCGGTTTTCGATCCGTCTGTGTTTGGGCATGTTGGTTCTATTCGACCTTGCTCTCAAAATTCTCGCCGGCGACTAGATCGGGGATATCGTCATCATCGGCGTCTTTCGTCTCCTTGGACATGTTCTGGTAACTCTCGGCCAGCTTGCGGAGTGAGGCGAGGGAGTCGGGGCCGAGCTGGTTGAGGATGCCCGGGACGAGCTCCGTCAGCTCCTTGTCCTCACCGTTTCCGTAGATGGCGAAGGTGTTGGAGGGGACGGCGGCGTGGACTACGTGCGAGAGTTAGCCAACCGTCAGAAGCTCATCGGAAGGGCACCGGGAAGTGGTCTTGAAGCCAGGCCAATAACCGAGGGGAAATATATATGTAGAGACGTGGAGACTTTACCCTTAGGAGCAGAGAAGTGGATGACGTTGCCGTCGCTCTTGAACATGTTAACCTCCTCAATGGCCTGGATGGGTTGTGTGTTCAGCTTTTTCAGGGTGGTCTGGAGCTTCTTGTCGTCGTTGGTGTTTCGTGCAACGTTGCGCTTCTGCTTGTGTCTCGGGGTTCCCTTTCCACCTGCGAGAATCGGCCTGGTTAGCATGCACTCCGCAGGTGCAGATGTCATATTGCTGCCTCATGGTCTACCCGCTCCGCCGGCATCTCAACGTCGCCCCGCACTCATCGTCTTCCTTCCCACTCCCCCCGCTTGCTCTCCCGAAAGCGTTCTCGCATTTCTTTTATTTTTATTTTTATTTTTATTTTTTTAAACGGGGAACCATTAATTGTAGACAGGCGACATCTGAAGAAAGCACATACCGGTACGGGCAGGCGCGGCGTTGCCGAACTTCTTCTTGAGGAGCTCCTGGACGTCAGGCATGATTGCGGGTGGGGTGATTTATCGAGGGGTATCGGAGCGTGGATGGAGCTTGGAGGGCAGAAGACGTGGAGGTCCGATGTGAATGTCGCAGAGGGCTGCAAAATATGAGAAAGAATTAGCAGGCCGTCCAAAGTTCATAGTCCCGAAGGAATGTGTTCCCGATCATTGGCCCGGCTCCAAGAATCAAATAAAAAATATGGCGGATGTCCCCGCGAACAAAAAGTGGCAGCCGGATAACTGCATAAAAAATACAAATGTTGAACATAGAATTATAAAATAAGAAATAGACATGGTAACTCACATAGGGTAATACGACGTCCCAAATTTTGTCAATATCAATCTGTCGTCGAGTCGAGAAATGCTAAGTTCGCAATCCGGTCGCCGGTGATGATTCCGTGGACGTTGACCGTGTCCCGCCATCGAAAATGTGCGCTGCCAAGACTTTTCGCTTGTGGATCAACCCTCTTCCGGGGTTCAAGGCCCCGTTATTGCATCATCGCGGCCATCCCCCTCTCCGCTAGATGCATTTACCCCTCATGTGGGAAGACAATTACTAAGGCCCGTCTTTCCATATCACACATTACACGCCATCCGCCTGCGATCTCTACCTTCACGCTCAACAAGGTCCGCTACACATCTTAGGCATGAGCGGCTAACCGTCTAATCTTCGGAAATCTTCTTGCTGAGTCCCCGACCGTCGTGTCTTGTACAATGAGTGGTCCTAATCGAGACGGCTTCCTCCGGTAATACTAGCTTCCCATAGGAGGAGAATAGGAGAAAGGTCGTCCGCTCACTGTTATTTACAACTGAGAATTTAACCACCATACCAACCCAGCAGGTACACTCCCGTGGAGCTAGCCATGTTAGACGAAATGCAAACTTCCCGTTGACCTCTACGCCAGGCCCAAACAGTCAGGCACATCACATGCCATGCCCCCTTCATAGTACAGTGTGTGGCTAGCTCGCCTTAGACGCGGCCGGAAATCCAATTCTCTTCCGCGGACAGGAGTGATTTGTGTGAATGGCTTCTAAGTCGTTCGTGGACTAGCATCCCCTCAGCTGGAGTCTTTACCAAATTGCCACATCCAGGCACAATCTCCAGGGCCTATTTGTGCTCTAGCGAGGTGGTGCTGTTGCCTGTCATACCTCTGAATAGGACAAACGACCACGCAGCTGCCACGCCGGCCATCAGCTTGTCATCCTCTTGACTTTCCGTACATAGCAATACTCAGCGTATCCACCATCCTAGCAAACGCCCCCTAGGTTTCATCCAGCCTGTTCTCATAGTCCCTACGGCTGTAACGCCTCTCTCGTCTATCCCCTCGCCCGAGACTTAGATAGTCCAGGCTCTTCTCCATGTGCATAATGCCCAGTCAACTGAAGGACCCGTATCGAGAGCATCAATACGTCGGTTCCTCCTAGCAATTCCACCTGTAACTAGTAGATAAGTAGATAGTCACAGAAAAGCCACCAGTGAACACGAGACAGCCGTGGCGTTTCATCGCATATCGTCGGCTGCGGGCTATGCATCTCGAATCTCAGTCCTAAGCCGAAGACAGACAACCACAGTCGCTTCCCCGCTCAACCTCCTGGCGTATCTGTCTCTCCGCACCTCCTTAGTAGGGGAGTTAGGCAGTTAGAGAGCCATGGACAGCCAGCAACCTTCAAACTGAGTTCTCCGTGACTACAAGCCAACCCAAATCGTAGCAGGAGTTAAATCCAACATGCGTGCCAGTTGACCTCGCTCCCTAGTCTCGGGAGGCTGACGGCACGTTTGGTCGATGTCGTAGGTGCGATGTGTATAGACTGCCGTCGCGGTATTCTGCACTTGAATTAGAGTAATGAACCGTCAAAATGATCCTGAACTCGAGCACGCAGAGGGCAAATGCTGAGCCGTTATAACAAGCATTAGTCGGGATGCCCTTTGGACTTCGTAACAGACGGATGTTAGACTAGTTCTGGTGTAATACCACACATCCTCTTCCGTCTTCCAAATCAGCAATTTCTGGCACGTTTGAGGCCGTTGTGACCAGGATCGTGTCCTCTCTATTCCTCAATACGAGTAATCCTTCTTCATACGAAGTAGGACGCTTCAGTGACACGTATTCACACGATCGCAACACCTATAAGCGGATCTTGGAATTTTTCTAATAGGATCTCTTCATCTGTCTTACCGAATTTTGGGTGGCTAGCTAGACTGCAAAGTCGACGCAATAATTATCACCGCGTCTTTGTTCTCGATTTACCTGGAGCCCGCCCATACCATCTTCACCAAATCGGCGTCGCAGCCAGCTCTCTCATACCCGCTCATCCTCTTCGTGGATGACCACACCCCCTACTCCGCCGTCATCGGGTCAGCCTTGTCACGTACTCAATTGGAGGTCTGCGCAGGATTGCCCGTCTCAGTGGAGAGAGCCTTCAACACTGCAGCGATATCCTGGGTCCAGACCTTGCTGCTAGGGGGCCATCGGCTGAGTTCACGGAGGTGGGGTGACTTGCCGCTCTCCGTTGCGATGCTGCACAGTTCCTTGTGGAAGATCCACGGGAAGCTGATGAATGGCCGGTCCTCGTTACGCAGTCTGTTCCGCTGGACGTGCTCCCACGTCACTCGATAGAATGCGGCGACGAGACGCAGGAAACTCTCGCCCTGTCTACCTTTAGTTCCAGCCTCCTTGACTGCAGCCTCTATGAAGCGTTCGTGCAGTTCGTTGCGGACGTTGCCTATGATTTCTGGGATCTTGTAGTCTGTAGTTCTGAACTTGAATGTGTTCAGGACGAAAGTGGTAAAGAGCTCAAATTCCGTGTCAAGGCCGTATTGCAACAAGACGGTTTGCAGAGCCGCGTCGTATTGTAGCTTCATCGCCCTAGCCTTGAGCAGTAGGTTGTCGTCCGGCTTGTACATAAGGATTATCCGCTCGTCGAAATGGTCATTGAATTTAGCCTCAAATCGAATCCTCTGCACGAAGTCATACATCTGACCGAGCACCTTCCGTGACTTGTAGGTACGAGCGTTCTTCTCCATGAAGTGCGGGTATTCTGTGGGCTTAAGATGGTTTGTCAGTCTCGCAGGTTGGCCCGATTTGGGGTAATCAACAGCCTTCGAATGCAGGTGTGCGAGCTGGATGCACTTCGGGTCTTTGGCACCGTGTTTGTCTGCTTGTCCGATGAAGGCATGCGCGATAGCGCCGATAGTATCATTTTTGGCGTACTCGACGAAGAAGTCCTGTATGTCGGAGATCTCGACATCCCGGTCCAGCTCTTGAGGTTTCGATGCATCATGGTTCATCGGTGGGAAATTCTTCTCCTTGGGGCAAAGACGAGGGTCCCAGAAGACGTAGAAATCATCGCCGTCGAGGTCGCCGCCAGAACACATCGACGAGACATCCCTGTCTCCGTTGGCTGGAAACACAACCAGGTCGCGCAGGTGTCGAAGCTCGGGGACGTCAACTGCCTCAACGACCCGTATGTCGCCCGGGTGCAAAGAGGGGTTCCTTCCCACAACACAGATGCCGGTCTTGACGACGAATTCATCCGACTCCGGCGACTTGGGAACCTGGACGAATATCTGTGGCAGACCCAATCCTTTCTCTGTCGGCTGTTCATAGTGGCCCCGCAGGGTGTTGGTCTCGTCTACGCAACCGTAGAGGAGGGCGCCTTGTTCAACAACCAGTCGAGCTTTCTCTTTCAACTGCTTTTGAGCCCAGGCTCTCCAGATTTGTAGTAAGGTCATCAAGAAGGGCTCCCTTACCCTCATGAAACCGCATCTGATCATATCCGCTAGCATCTCGTTGGTGTGGTTCGGATCAGCATGTTTTCTTAGGAGGTTCAGTGCGACGTTTTGGTTGTGCATCGCGGCGAGGTACTTGTTGTTCTGCTCCCTAGTCATTTCCATGAACACCTTATCAGGGACCCCAAGGGCGCTTAGGAGCGTAATCGTCTGCCTGTTCAACGTAGCAACAGTGAACTCCGCCTGCTTGATGATCTCGATTCCCCTGGAATAGCTGGTGTGGAACTTCTTCTGCGAGGGCCTCAAATGGATCTGGTTAAACTTCAAAGGAGTCGCCATGTTAGAGTGCTCTTCGGGCCACGTCACCAAAAGGCCCTTGCTGCCCCCAAGTCGGAATTGAAAGGCGGATGGCATCTGACCTTTGTTGAACATCTTTAGTTCATTGGCGATGCTCTTAGCGAGGTCGAATGAGATCTTGCCAACGCCGTCAGTGAAGCACCAGCCGTTGTGCTCTATGTCCGGAATATCCTTGACGACGCTTCCAACAGGGAGATCCTGTACAATTCTGGTCGTTGAAAAGCACTGTCCCATTCTCGATGCATACTTGCCGACAACTCTGATGTGGTGGAACTCGCCCATCCATGACCGGATGTCGTCACACGTAAGGTCGCTTGTGGGATGAAAGAAAAAGGCGCCAATTTCGCGTAGCTGCGAGTTTCCATACGCCAGAAATTCGTAATGCCGACCAGCTACTTGGATGCCGTTCTTCAGAGTTCTGTGAATCCTGTTGAATATGGACGTCTTGTTGGGGTCGCCAAAAAGCTTCGGCGGGAGGCTTTTCTCCTCCGTAAATTGGACCCGCAAGAAACGGTCGGCATAGTTGTGGTATTGGCGTAGGACTCGATTCGTCGTCTCCGGCGTGGGGGAGCTCAGGTACATAGTCGTTGGCGTCACGACCACCTTTCGCACCCATTCACACGTGTCGGGGAGACTGAATACGGGCCGGTATGTCATCGCCTGCCTGTCGTAGAAGATGGACATAGGATTCTCGACTATTTTGCCGGTGTTGCATATATATGTCAACAGATTGGCAGCCGGGTTGGTGAGGTAACCCTTTCTCCGTGCAAGCTGCGCCAGCCTTCCAACGAACTCCTCCGTCATATTGTGCTCACTGAGAACACCCTGTGAAATACAAGCTTCTAGCTGGTACCTCACGTCGAAGGGGAGATGGTAGTCCTTGAGACTACCGGGCAGGACAGCCACCGCTGCCCGCGTAGCATGCTGGTCGAGGAGATCCCAGAGACCGGTCTTCTTCGCGGGAGGTTTGTGAAATCCTGCAGTCGTGGTATTGATCACCTTGATATGGTAATCCCTAAGGGTTGGGCAAAGCCATTCCCACGATGCATTATCGGAGCGTGGCAAGGTCAGTTGGTACACCGTCCATCTGCCTATGTCTATGTCCTGATCGGCTTTTACAAGCGCAGTCTTCGCATCCTTAACCCAGTGAGTGTCATACATGAGGTCAGTAATCCGGTGCCAGGCGTCGTGTTGTCCCCAAGTGAGACCCTCCGTGTGGCTTTCCGCGGCTTCTATTGCCTTGAAATATAGAGGGGGGCTCTGGAGGGCAATGACGAGGAACCAAGTCTGGTGGGCGTTCTGAATTGCGTGGAAAGACTTGATGCTTGAGAACGAGATCTCAGCCTTGTATCGACGTTCCTGGTCGAGGGGTCCGCTGTTTGGTATCGCGTTCGGGGTATCACCTTTGCGGGGATTCTTCAGAACATAGGCGAATTCCAGGTCCATCTTCTTTCGCCGGAAATCGAAATTGAGCTCCAGACTTCTTTTTCCGCGGTCCGATAGAGTTCTCATAGCCATCATGCTGTTGTCGCCAACTTGGACACCGAACTGCAGAACAATAGGAAAGAGCACCACTCTGGCAGGGATGGTCGCCTGTGTTCTTGGGTTGGTGGTGAATTGTGGCTTCGGTGGCAGATCCTGCACCCAGATACGGAACATGCCCTCATGCCCTACCTGCATTCTGTCGTTCAGATTCCAGAACCGACCAGGCGGGATCGGCGTAAAACTGACCCAGGCGGTGTTCCTGGGCGCCACCTCACCAATCTTGATGTTGGTTATGGTTCCGTGCCTGGCAAAATGTTGGTATAGGTCGCTCGTCCTCGTCTGAGGGGGGATGCCTGTGACCTTCAGGGTGATGGAGTCCCAGTTTGTCACCCGGAGGATACTCCTGTAGCAAACATTTAATTAGCCAAAATGTTCTTAGACGGCGGGTTATCTGTGCATATGGCGGTTGCTCCATATGAGGCTTGTTTGCCCAATGTTGTCACTTGGATGCTTGATGAGGCCGGCATCAACACAGGGAACCGACAGTAAGGACTGTCTTGCAGCACCACCGGATGAAGTTGATGGACCAAATGGAACATGAACTTACCCAACGGGAGTATCCCGCACCTTGTTCTGACCAGAGTTCTCCATCGTACCTAGCGTCTGTATTTGAGAGTGTTTGTTAGCACCGTGTATACCATGATCTAAATAAAACTGAAAGTATTTCTGGAAAAAAGAGGAGTCTCTGGGCAAAGAAGGAGTATTCCAGCGATCTCCAAGATAAAGTTTGAGAGAAGGATTTATATGGGCTGGAGAATGCATGAAGAGGAGCGCGAAGGCGACATTAAAATGGAGAAGGAACGCCAACCAAGACTGAACATGAAAAGGATGTCGACGTCGAAAGGAGAAGGAGCACCGACGAAGCGAGTGGAAGGAACACCGACCAGGTTGAATGTAGAAATAATTTCGACGCCCAAAGGAGCAGGAGGACGACGACGCAATGAGAAGGAACACGATCAAGGATTGAATGTGGAAGACAGTGGATGGTGCTGAAACCGTGAACAGCAAATGGGTTGATGGGGAATGGGTAGATTGAATAGAAGCCTACTAGGAGTATTCTGGTCTGGCAGGAGGGGGGATGGAATTTGTGCGTTGAGAACAAGTGTTACTCGTGGTGTGCGAAGGTCAAGAAGAAGGGATGTGAATGGTGGGCAAGCGATGCAGCGCTGATGTAGAGAAGACTTTGCGCAGATGTGTCACAATCACTAAGTAACCGTACCTTTGATGATGGGGAACGGCAGCGAGACGTTGAGGTCTGAAAGGTTGCGACGCGAAGGTGCGAAAGGTCAGTAGGCGGAAATAATATGTGGCAGACGTCAGAAGGAAGTAGGATGGTGATGGAGAGATCTTGGTAATGAAGAGGTCTCAAAGAGAAGAAAGTGCGTTGGTAATGCCGGTTGCAGTGCGAGATCTCGAGGAAAAAGAAATACGTGGAAGGATGTTGGTTGTATGGAGAGCTCTTATATAGGAAAAGAAAGCGGGCGGAAGAGTGTTGGATTTTTGGACCAAGGGGGGTTAACAGTATGAAAAGCTTTTGTACTTACAGGGAGAGGGTGAGAGGAGGTCAAAATTGGTGATAGGAAACGTTAAGAGGTGACAGGAAAGCTTGCAAAGGCAGGGACAATAATGAAAATCTTATCGCTCGGTGTTGTGGTGACAGGAAGTAGAATAGGGGGAGACCTCGACTGGTGGTAGGAAAAGAACGACTGCCAGAGCCGCAAATCAGTACTGCCGGTCCGTTGAGGGCACGGTGATCCGAGTCGGAGGCTCGACCACAGTGACTGACTTCCAAGTCGGCATCCAGAAAAGTGGCCTGCTCACTTCCCATTGTTCAATCCTATCACATGCAAATCTATTAGCGCCTCAGGCTCTCAAACCCGCAGAAGGAAGGAACGGCGGTCACATGTGCGGTTATAGTTCGGAGACATACCACTTCACTGCTTCCCTGAGTGTTTCAACTTCAACCTACCTGATGGGACAACTCAAACCCGCAGCCATCCCGTCCATCCTCCCATTGGCTGCCGGTATGTCATCCTCCAATACCCCGTAGATGTATTGCGCATACTGGCATGCCAGCGAAGCAGAAGGAGCACAGGTGAGACTAGCTGCTTCAAATCTCCGCATAAGCCTGAAGACAGTCTCAATGTTGGCTGCCATATGTGTCGTGTCTTTACAAGTACCCGAACCATCTGCTTGTCCCCCTTTCCTGGACCTTGAAGAACCAGCTGCCCGAACGTGCATCGACACACACAAAATGTTCTTGCTTACCACTGTCGTTGATCTTGTTGAATGTAGCAATACCGCTTGGTAGCTGCTCCAACTCAATCCGGTCGATGAGAAGTGCGGCAATGTCTGTTCATGTTCTCTTTTGAACTCGGACTCCTCACGCCAGCCTAAGCTGGACAGGCATCATTGCTCAGTTAGCATTGAATATAGGGGGCTAACCCCATGGGAGCAGAATAGGTCTCTTAGTAGTTACAGTAGACATGTTGACAAATTTGGTGGACTTCTCAGGGGTTCTGACACCTCGTGCATCTTGAACTTGATCACTCTCGTGACGGCCGTTGTAAGAGTTGTCACTTGCGAAGCTTCAGTAGGAACGAGCTCGGTTGATTTCCAGGGGCAAAGTCTAAACCAGGTTCCAGGCCGAAGAGACCAACTAGGGTACGAACTCGTCCATTATATCCCGTCCCATTGCTTGACTCGGGTTCACTTCAAGGAATGGCTTGATACTGATGGCAGGCTGCCCGGCGGCGGTTATGGTAGGCAACGCCAAATTTTTATGAGCCATGCTTGCAGTTTTGTCGTGCTTCTTGACGTCGGGCTTGCCCTTCTCCTTCTCAACATAGTCCTTCTACTTCTCCTTCTCGTCCTTGTCCTTCTTCTTCTCAGCAGCGGAAACCCGGTCCACTCGCATGGCCGGTTTCTGATCAGCGTTGAGCTTTCCCCAATGCTTGGGGACGAACCGCAGACTCTGAGTGGAAGCAGAATGCGATCGTAGGCTTCGAGTGAGATAGGGTGATATGAAGTAGGCCGACCAGGGAATCCGGGTGAGGATAGGAATCTGTTCGCAGCCCCGGCCTTCCCAACAAACTCCCCAGTCATATTGTGCTCGCTGAGTACACCCTGGGAGATACAAGCTTCTACCTGGTATCTGACGTCGAAGGAGAGATGGTAGGAGGTGCCGCGACCGAGGCGGCAGGGGTGTTGATAGGAAAATTGGCTACCGGAAATGGACATCTTGTTCGGGTCCCCAAGAAGCTATAGCGGGAGGCTTTTCTCCTCCCTGAATTGAACCCGTAAGAAGTAGTCGGCGTACTTGTGGTACTGGTGTAGGACTCGATTCGTCGTCTCCGGGGTGGGAGAGCTCAGAGATGATAGGTGCCACGATTGGGCGGCAGGAATGGTGACAGGAGGGGGGACGTCGACTTGGCGTTTAAGCGCCTGGAACTCGTCAAGAGTGGCGGGCAGGTGGTTCTGAAGGTTGGTGATAGGAGTAGCCGCGACTGCGACGGCAGGAGAGATGACAGGAAAATTAGCGATGGGCTCCCCTTGAGGGACTCGTTGGCGAACCCGAGAGACTGTTCTCTAGATGCTCGAGGCGCGTTGCCGCCCGACTCGATACAGCGAAAGAACTTGACCTCAATCATTCCGAATCTGTTGGCCTTTGCTGGTTTCGCTTGTGGCGCGCTCGACAGAGGCATCGTCAACTATTGTAACACCAGTTAGAAAAAAGGTTCTATATCGCCACAAACCATAGCATAAAACTAGCTAATATACCCTTCTTAATGCCAAAAATTCGAAATCCCGGATAGCGTAACAGCTTTTCCGGCCGGATTGATCTCCGCCAATACGGATGGCTAACATCGCGCTCCCACAGCTGGAAGACGGTATCCCCTTCCCGGCAGAGCTCGCCTTTGCCGTACTCGCGTCACCCTTCCAACAAACTCCTCAGTGATGTTGGATTCACTGAGTACACCCTAGGGGATACAGGCTTCCACCTGATGTCTAACTTCGAAGGGAAGATGATAGGAAATGCTGCGGTCGCGCCAAAGCCGTGCTGGGTCGCCAGGGTGTCGCCGCCATCCTCAGCATTGGCAGCCATGTCCTCCTCGAACTGCTTAATCTTGGGCGCACCATCACAACCTCTCTATCGATTATACTACTAACGAAAGCAAACAGTTGCCAGTTTATTATGAAAAAGTAACAGGATAAATGGGGAAGCGAGATAGAAACGGTGATACGATGCGGAAGTGATTAATAAGAAATAAAAGGACATACTGGTGTTCCAGGACCTCCTTCTCAACCTCTTCCAAGATCTCCTGAGCGTAACCGGGTCGGCCGTCAGGAACGTCTCCGTATCGCAGCGAATCTTGATAGCGCGGTTGACAGCGCTGGGCCGCTCTTTCACACATGTGAAGTGGCCAAGACGGGCCCTTGTGCTGTCGGGCGGGAACGGTGTTAGGATTTGGGGAATGCTCCCGGGGCCAGCACGTCCGCGCGGGGGCGACCGTCGGCGCCGCGGAGGTGCGACTCCTTGCTGCTGCTGTCCGAATCCCTGCGGCTGCTGTCTTAATCCATGGCAGAGCCACCGAGGCCTGCAGCGCCCGCCTGGTCGGCTCCAAGACCGCCACCGACGGTAAGGGCACCGTGATGGCGGTGGCGGCCGGGGATTGTTGATAGGAGTTGCTTTGGGGTGACAGGAAAGAAATGATCGACAAGAGAGACATAGGAGAATCCACTGTCTTGCCGGTGTTGCATACATATGTTAGAACAGTGACGGCCGGGTTGGCTGCCGGGTTGTGTGAGATGAGGGTTTATGTTGATAGGAGGTGTCAACCGTGTCTTCCCAGGGAAGACGACTCTTGGCCTTCCACTCCTCCGCCACAAGCTGCATGAACTGCTTCTGCGGATAGGGCTCCGCATCAGGCATGCCGACATATGTCGACTCGTGATTCCAGAAGTCGACCCAGCCGGCGCCCCGCATCATTAGCCAGTTCCAGACGGCGCAGGCCTCTATGTTCCCGCACGCGCCCAGGTCATCAGAGACCTTGTGACGCAGCTCGGTCTTGCAGGGCTTGTGGGCGAACCCGGTTATGTTGACAGGAGGTGTTTAGTTGATAGGAGGGGTTTGTATCCTTCGTTCTGGACCTGCTCAAGAGCCTGCTGGAGGGCAAACGGATCGACGCCCGTAGTCCGGCGAGCCGCGTACTGGCGCTTGCTCGCTGCCTTGACTTAGCCCCGCTCGAGGCGCCGCTCGAAGCTGGCTTCAACTGCGCAGTCTTCTTTTGGGGAAGCATGTTGAACCAGGATGTTCGTCCAGTGGGATGAGTAGAAGGTAGTTATTCGTATTCTTCTTGGATCCCTGCTGGAACTTCTGTCCTTACCTCTAGGTCCTTGAGAAGACGGTGCCTTCTCTTTCGGTAGGTCCTGTGAGGCGAGTCGCAGCTGAAGACCGGCCCGCTGGATCGTCGCAGATCCTTGGTCCTCTGTGCGAGAGGCGCAGACGACAAGGCCGTGGTGTCTCGAGTATCAGAGGCCGGGGCCGGGGTGAGAGGAAAACTTTACAGAGTAACGGTTCGACAACGAGGTGATGGCCGTTATGCCATTTTTGCATTTTTAAAACCCCATTTGCGAGACGCAAATTCTCGCGCCCCCCGGGCGCCTTTCTCTTCCCCCTCTGTTCCCTTTTCCTTCCCCCCTTCCTTCCTCCCTTCCTTCTCGCTCCCAGGGGCCCATCTTCGTCGACGGCCGGGGTGCTGGCGCCGCCAGCAATGTCCTTCTCACTCTCCGCGTCATCGTCCTCATCACTCTCCGCGGCCAATGGGGCGGTGGCGACAGGAGCGGTGGCATGGTGAAAGGAGGGTTATTGTTGACAGGAGGGCCCCAATTCCATTCTCCCGAAACGCATCTTCGCCAGGACGTCAGCGCGGGCGCTGCTGTCGGCGACGCCCACCAGCAGCATTCACACGAAAAGGCGCCGAAGACTTCCTGCCAGATCATGTCGCCCGGACCTGAGTTCGCACCACTGAACGATCCTCTACCCCCTTGACCTGTGCCACTATCTCCATCGCTGCCAGGTCTGGCATCCGAGGCAGGCCTGCGGCTGCCTTGGCCATTGGTCTCGCCATTGCTCTGCGGCATGATAACTGAAGGAAGCCCACCTTAGTGAGGAAGACGACAGAGGTCTGCGATTCCCTGAAGGCTTAAGAGCTTCATGTCCCTTTTCTTAACTCCCCCTTCTCCTTCTTAGCGGTGGCGGCGTCAGGGGTGCCGACCCTCCTGCCCACCACGCCCTGCACGAGCAGGACGTCGTCCTTGGAGATGATGCCTGTCTCATCCAGGACGAGAAGGGACTTGCTGAGCTGCTCGTTGGCAGGGGTGATAGGAAAAAGATACTGATTTTAGGAGAAATAGTGTTGATAGCAAGCAGTTTTGATGATAAGAGCGGAAGGCCGTCCTTCGTGACGACGCCTGCCTCGTGCAGGACGAGGAGGGTCTTCGTGAGCTGCTCTCTTGCAGCAGCGACGACGGCGTTCTCCCGGGTCATCTTGTTAGTCTAGCAGTCCACATGACAAAGGCACAGAAAAATGAAAGAATAATAGAAATGTGCTTTTTGACCATGAGATCCTGCCGTACCATTCAGAAGCTCGACTCGTTGTTGTCCTCAAATACGTCGTCATCTGCGTTCGGGTTCAAGTCGAGCCATTGTTCGAGCTCGAAATCCGAGCTGCAACCGGTGTCTCGTCCAGTCGTTCCGCGGCACTGGCATCCAACAGACCGCAGGCAGTGGAAGTGCTTGCTCTGCGGCAGCGAGCCCTCGTCCTCCGGGTTCACCTGCGTCTCCAGCAGCGACGGGTTGGTGATAGGAGAGGTAATGGTGATAGAAAAGAAATGTTGCCAATGGCCGGCTCTTCGTTGGTGTTGTCCGCGACTGGTTCGTTGTTGATGTTGTCCACTGCATCGGTGATAGGAAAGAACGTCGTCCTCGATGACGACTCCGGCCCCATACAGGACGAGCAGCGCTTTGGTGAGCTGCTCCTTGGCACTGGCAACGGCGATACTTTTGGTGCCCTAGAAGAACTAGGAGGCCGGGGTGTCCCTCAGGGCGACGAGGACCACCAGCAGTATTCACACCAAAGCGCCGACGAGGTTCTGAATGTCACCGGGATCCGAGTTCGCACCACTGAGCGAATATCTATCTCTTCCTGCACTGCCGCTGTTGCTCCCACCGCTGCCTGTGTCATCAACTGCCTTGGCGGCCTACAAGGCCTCACGCGAAGGGGTCTCGCCGGGGTCTGAAGCAAGACGAGCGATGGTGATAGGAGATTCTGAGGCCGGAAAGAGCCAGGCTCAAGTGGCCGGCGGTTGCCCATAACTACGAAGGTTTTCGAACCACATCGTGTGCGGCAATTTCTCGAGGCGGTAGAAGTTGGCCTCTTCACCAACCATCCGGTGGCTCGCATCGGCAGCGCCGCTAGTATTGCCGTTGGCAGCCGGTTGAACACAAGGACCGATCGTGTGACCATTCGTATGGTAATGTGTCCCATTCCCATTCCCAGTGGGGTGGATCAAAGGCGTGGTCTCATTAATCAGACTGACAGCACTCTTCGATCTTAACCGCCCATCCTTTTGCTTGGCGACCGGCGGACGGGGTATTGGTGATAGGAAATACGAAGGCATCGCCAACATGGCAGCTTGTACCTAGGTATGGGACGAGCGAACCAGAACCCCATCCATGAAGACCTGGATGGTGCGATGGCAAACTCGCGCTCCCACGGCTGGAAGAGGGTGTCGCCTTCCCGGCTGAGTTTGCCTTTGGCGTACTCGCCATCGATAAAGATGACAATATTGAGGCTGTGGTTACGGTGGCCCCAGGTGTAGTCCTTCGTAGCCTTCAGGTGGATGGTGGACTTCGCCTTGTCCTTGCATTCGATGTACTGGCTGCTTGTCTCGCAGCCACCTGCGTTACCCACGGCAGCAGCGTCCGGATCGGCGTACTCCGTCGGCGTATGCCCTTGGACACGGATCGTAGCGCCGACACCCCGCCAATCATCGATTATACCATCCTGGTGGTCTTGAGGTCCCCATCGGTGGGGTTCTGGTTCGCTCGGCCCTCGCCTCGGTACAAGCTGCCGGCGTTGACATCGGGGGGAGGGACAAGGTGGCACCACCAAGGAGGCGAAGAATATGTGGCATGAGAGAGGGAGCCTGAGTCGAAACGAAGTCAGGCGCGCCCTCACGCACCACCACCAATGACGTCCTGTACGAGCAGGGCGTAGGCCTTGGTGACACGCCTGCCCCGTACAGGACGAGGAGGGCCTCTGCGAGGCGCTCTTTGGCAGCTTCTACAGTGGTCTTCTCTGATGCTATTTTTATTTGGCCGCCGGTAGGTAGGTAGTAGGGGGGTATGTATGTAGGTAGGTAGGTAGAGTTTGTAGAGATGTTTTGAATTCCATACATCTCTACAAACTCGGCTTTTTGGTGATAGGAAAAAAAAGTTGGTGATAGAAGAACGCCGTTCTTGGTGACGATTCCGGCCTCATACAGAGCGAGGAGGGCCTCGAAGGGCTGCTCCTTGGCGCCAACAGCGGTTCTCTCTAGTGCCGTTCTTTTTCCTTGGCAGGATCGCGCCCATTTACTAGGCCATTTCTCGCCAGCTCCTCGTCCGTAAACGGAGTCGACGTGAAATTCCAATTCTCAAGTCTGGCCTGGGTAGTTTCTCCCTTCTTGGGCTTAGGGTTCTAGAACTTGCTAGTTGCGCCTGTAAGTGGCAGACAGGCACTCAGAGTTTGTAGAGACGTATGGAGTCCACACATCTCTACAAACTCTACGTTTTGGTGATAGGAGGAATGTTGGCGATAGGAAATAGTATTAGTGATAGGAAATGCGGCCGCATCGTTGGCATATATTAGATGTTGTCGCCCTGCAGCTAAGCACCTCCACGAACATTATGGCGTCCTTGTTGACGGCGCTGGAACTGTACAGCATTGACAGCACCCTGGCCCCTTTTTTGAGGTGTACGTCTACTCGAAGCTAGCGCCCAAGTCTTACACGGGGCGGTACCGGCCTTGTTTCAAGACATGGACCCGCCATCTTAGAATTCAGAGGCGTCCTCGACGCTCACGGTCTTCCCTCTGCCTTTGTCATCGTCCTGAAGGGTTCAACACACGCCCCGTCTTCGTACTGCAGGGGGACCACAAACCTAGGAAGCGGCCTCCGAGGCATGGCTGGGCGCCGGGGATACAGCCACGTTCGTAGTGGCATCGCAGTCGTAGAAGTCCTGCGGAACGGGGGTAAGCGGCTGCATAGGCCATCTAAGACGCGGGAAAGGACATCACGAACTTTGACGGACACAGCCGGAGTCCTGGCACCTCTCGTCCTCATCACAAGGTGGAACGCTGTCTCCCGTTCGCCTCGGAGGAGAGCGGGTCCTACAGAGGCCTGAGTATGAGTGGACGCCATCCTTTAGGACGAGGAACTGAGGGAAGGCTAAGAATGCTCTCACGTTGATGCGAGCAGGGTCAGAGCGGTAGGCTGTGCGCAGCTACACCAGCTGCGGTGGGGTTTCCACTAGGGTCTTCGCCCTTGAGTAACATACGCATGGTGTTATGATGCGTTAGCGCCGCCCCACCTGAAGAAGTGACTCCAGAGATGAGGTCGGGGGTCGAGTTTCAGGCTCTCTCTCTTGGGGCTGCTCCTCATGGTTTTGGTGACGGGAAAGTTTAATGATAAGAGGGCAGCAGCCGTCAGCCTTACACTCGATGGATCGAGCAGCTACTGCGGTGATTTGGTCCCATCCTTGGGGATTCTCGCCTTTAATGTTAATTATGAGGCTGTCCGGATCCTTAGGAATCGGAGTCTCGAAGTTTAGGGTTTCAGAAACTGGAGTCTCCAGGGTCCTGCTTCGGTAACATGTCAGTTGCATGGCTAAAGCATTTCCGGGGGACGGATAGGCCACTTACCAGTTCACTATGTAGGTGTGTGCGATGTCGTGCTCAAGACGAAGGGCAATAGAACCTCTCCCACGGGCTCGGTAAGTATTTCAGGGGCCGTCGCGTACCCCGGTGTTCTCCCACAAGTTGACAGCCGGGAGACGGTCAAGGCTTGGTAAGTGAAATCGACCAAGTAACGAGTGAGTATCTGCAGCACTCGCGATGAACAGTGTTGCGACCGACGGAATTACAGAGGCACAATAAGGTCAAGGATATGTCCATATTGGGACGATCAGTGGGGGTACCGGCCGTTGGTGACAGGAGGGGTATAGTGACAGGAAAATATCTGCCGAAAGGAAGACAGTAGAGCGGGAGCTGCGGCCATCACTCTCCGGGGGTTCGTGAAAGTTATAGGATCATTCCCTCATAACGTAAGCGGCCGCGGAACCGTAAGACTCAAGTTCGTCCACTAGATCGACAAACATCCGTCCTTCGTAGCTCCTGATTCCTTTAGTTGCTCGATGATCACCTTAGCTTTTCTGTGGTAGCGTCCTCCATTTTTGAGCCACTTCTTGACTCTGTTGTAGTAGTTTCTATACGGATGGTTCGAAGGCCTTTTTTGCCCATTCGAGAAGGCCCTGACCATTATAGGTAGCCTGTATACTGGCCCCATAGGCGGCGGTTCTCTGCAGACAAGGGAGGCTCCTCGCCCTCCGACTCGATGGTGGGCCTTGGCTACTCGGTAGAGCCAGGAGGCCTGCCACACCTCTTCGCTGGAGACGCCGGCCCGGACAAGCAGGATGTCGTCCTTGGTGACGGCACCGGCGCCTCCAGAGGAATAGGGGGTTGGTGAGCTGTTCCTCAGCCGCACTGAGACCGAAGATGTTGGTGGCTGGTTGCCCTCCTTTCCTTCATTTTCCTTTTCTTTTTCTTTCTACCTTTTCTTTTCCTTTTTTTCCTCTTTTTTTTTTTTTTTTTTTGTTGTTGTTGTTGTTGTGGTGGTGGTGCAGGCGTATGGCAACGAGGCTAAGAGGCAGGCTATGCTGTATTCTCTTGTGGCTGCTCTCCCTCAGACTCGACCTGAGACTCCCTACCCACTGACCCCCCTTTACCGCTGGGAAGCTCCGGCTCCAACTAGGCGTTGGACGTCCCCGCCCTGAGTCCGGTGGAGTGGTTATGTATGGAGTTGATGAAATCTGGTAGGTTGAAGTCGGAGTTGAAGAATGGCTCCTCGTAGTGGATGATCCTCGTAGTCTTCAGGTCCCCATCAATTGGGTTCTGGTTGGCTCGGACCAGGCTCCAGCTTCAAGGGCGGCCACAACCCCCAAGTCCTTGTAGTCCGATGATAGGAAAGTTTTTGGTGGCAGGAAAAATTATTGGTGATAGGAGGGGGTCGTCAGCGTCCTTGGTGGTGCTGTCGACTGATACACGCTTCTCGCCGTAAACTTCGATTCCGGGAGCCATGCTCCTGGTGAGCAAGTGGTCTTCTTTGCCTCTGCTAACGAAGACACCTTCATGGCGACGGGCTTCCTATAACGGGACAGTTAGCAGCAGCTAGGAATCAGAGGGATACTGCATTGATACCTTACGGCCACGACCTTCGCACCGCCCTTGCCACCACCGCTGGGCTTGCCTGCCTTCCACCTCTAGCGCCTCCTCCACAGTTATCGCGAGCAGGGCACCTAGAACCGGCGTATCGGGTTTGAGTGTCTTCTGTTCCTTCTTGGCGCTGCCCTTCTTTCGCGGGGGGTTTGTGAAGATCCGCGGTCGTTGTGTTGATAACTTTGTTATAGTAATCCGTAAGGGTTGAGCAAAGCCATTCTCACGACGCATTATCGGAGTGTAGCAAGGTCAGTTGGTATACCGTCCATCTGCCTATGTCTATGTCTTGATCGGCCTTACCAGACTGCGGCAATGCGCCGTGGGAATCAAACATCGTGGTGACAGGAAAGAAAGTGGTGACAGGAAAAAGCAAAAGCAAGGAGGCATTCGACAAGGCCAGCGAGGCCGTCGCTGGCTCCGACGAACTTCTGCAGCTGAGTGTCGTACGCCTCATACTCATCCTTCGGGGCCTTCAGCACGTTCTGGACCCGCGATATCCGCAGACGTAGTACGACTCTTGCGGGGATGGTCGCCTGTGTCCTTGGGTTGGTGGTGAACTATGGCTTCGGCGGCAGATTGTTCACCCAGATTCGGAACGTGCCGTCGTTCCCTACCCGCAAGGACATCTTGGGTGTTGGTGACAGGAAAATAAGATGGGTGACAGCAAAATGGACTCCCTAAGGAGGAATAAATGGTGATAGAAGGGAGAAGGCGAGAGGAGGCCTGGAAAGGAGCAAGCAGTGCCTGTAGACATGATTCCGGGAGTCAACAGAGCCACGACGTTGAAGTGAATTTTAGTGTAGTGGTCTGTATGATGAGGTTATCTGGATGTGTTATGTGGGGAGTGGTAACTGGTCGACAGGATTGGTAACTGCTCGATGAGTGGTTACTGGTTTCTATGATGTGGTTGGTTGATAGGAAATGCGAAGAGCAGTGCTGACCGATTCCATGATGAAGTTGGCACTATGGTGGCCTGCCTTGGTAGCCCAGCTTAGATCGCAGATTTTTATGTCGTTGTCGTATGTGTAGACACGGGATATAGTTCCCAATGGGGTGCTCTTTGAGTTATTGGCGGGCTCCCAGATGCTCTCCAGGTTCTTCGCGGGCTCTCAGGTGACTGGTCGGCGTCCTGGTCGCCTGGTAGCGGTCATCCCTGGCAACAACTATGGTGTCCTCCCCTTGCTGAACAGGAGCCTGTGAGGTACTATCATTCATAGTCGCCACGGCATTGTTCGCGCGGGTCACTTGACGAAACCTTCTGCGTTAAGAGCCACAGTTCATTCTCCATAGGATGCCGCCCCTTTCTTCCTCTGAGTCTGAGCCTGAACATACCGGTTTAGCCTGTATTGGCCACTAGGTTAGCTGTGCCCATTCGACAACGGTTCTT
Organism: Monosporascus sp. CRB-8-3; assembly: GCA_004155055.1. Lineage (NCBI taxonomy): Eukaryota > Fungi > Ascomycota > Sordariomycetes > Xylariales > Monosporascus > Monosporascus sp. CRB-8-3. Next base: position 28,859 of record QJNZ01000426.1, read on the forward strand.
GTTTAGCCATATTACCTTCGTCCTAGCTATCAAGTACCATAATGACAAGCTCCTTGGTGGAATTCTTCCATATATCCTCGAGATAGCCGTAAGTTATGCTGTGTAGAATAGGCCTCAGGAAGGCTGGCGACAGGAACGGATGTCAAGAATCCTATAACATCCTAGACTAAGCATAGAACATTAGTAGTTGTCGTTACTGGACCACTACAGTAGACGTACAAGCTGTTCGCTCTAGTCAAAAGACACGTGTCCTACTCGGAGGATCTATAACCTCTCTAGTCTACAGTCTTCATAGAGTCAGCATCGGTATCGCTGAAGGTACATACGACTGAGACGAGAATCGCTGAAAAGGAAATGACAATGATGCTCACCTCTTCCGTTAGGCACTATAGGTGTCAAATGACTGTCTATAGAGCCAAGTGTCTTCCGCCAGTCCGTGAGGTATATGGGGATGAATGGACTCTAGCAGAGGAACACTTGGAAGACTATTAGCAGAAGAACCAGGAACGGTAATAAGTAATAAATCTCCGTGATTCCATAGAAAAAGGGCAGGGATAGAGAGTGGGCTGGTCTTCGACGACCCCTTGAACAAGCTGTGTCACTGGTGGAGCCTTTGATGTCACTGTGAACGCTTCCGACCTCACAAAGAATCCATGATCTCGTTTGGTGTTCGCGGTCAAGAGAGATGATTGTCCTTGAGTGTATAGAGTTCGGGAATGTAGTGTTTGATATGAAATGGAACAGAGAGATGGAAGCAAGTAGTAGAGACGCGGAACATAGAAGAGGCGGGGGACATGGAGGAGGCGCGAATGATAAATTTCTTCCATCCCTTGGATCTCTTCAAAGAGGTAGAAGCGATCTGGGAGATGAAAAAGATGCAGGACATGGAAGAAGCGCGGGTGACGGAAGAGACGCTGGAGACGGGAAACACGCAGGTGATGGAAATGGCACGGGACAAGGAAAAGGCGCGGGTAATAGATCCTTTCCATCTCTCGGATCTCTTCAAAAATGTGGAAGCAATCTGGAAGATGGAAGAGGTACTGGTGATGGAAGAGTCGCGGGTAAAGGATCTCTTCCATCTCTCGGATCTCTTCGAAGAAGTAGAAGCGATCTGGGAGATGGAGGAGATGCTGATGACGGAAGAGATGCTGGAGATGGGAAGACGTGGGTGATGGAAAAGGCACGGGTGATAGAACTCTTCCATCTCTCGGCTCTTCCAAGAGGTGGCAGCGATCTGGGAGATGGAAACCACGCGGGAGATGGAGATTACCTTGCATGTATGGGTAAAGAAAGATGAAAAAGAGAAATGGAAGAGAGTGATGGAGAAGAGAGACGGAGGAGATCTAACAAGTGGAACAGAGATGTGGAAGAGAGATGTGGAGGGAATGAGAGAGAGTGATGGAAAAGAGAGAACCAAGAGATGGAGACCAACTTACATTGCGTGTAGGTGAAGAAAGAAATAGAAATTCAGATGGATGTGGAAGGGAAAAGAGACGGGTATATATATCGATCTAACCGGAGCCTGAGGCCGGGGTCTAGCAGTCGAAGAAATGAAACGAGAAGGACCCGGTGCGCGTTTGTCACATCTATACGGGAAGAAGTCATATAAATCCGAGTAGACGTGAAAAGAAAAGACGAAAGGTGATATGCGGCTTATAGGCTACGGATCGGCGATGGGCATTCGAAAAATGCGAACCCCGTGGCTCGTACATGCCTCCATCGCCGAGGCTGCCACACTCAGGGTCGACGGTATTTGTTCAGGGGTCAGCGTCGTTTGCTGGAGCGACCCACTGTATAGTCGTTAGCCTTATCAAGAGACCCCACCGAGGAGCCGGCAACTCCCTCTCGGTTGCCTTGCTTCTGCGGAGTGGTTCTTCGGTGAATCCCCCGGTGGCTCCCCACCGCCAGCCATCCCTTGGCGGGGTTCCTTCCATCCAGACGTCGACACTGTCCGTGCTAGCGCCTATCAGGGGCTTATCGCTGTTTGCGAGTTCAGAGCAAACTTACCAGGCAAACGTGGTTGTCATCCATGTCTTGAACTTGCTGCGGTGGACAATGTCGCTGCCAGCGGTGGGAGTGCGGTAATGTGGAGACGCAACTCTGCTCTAGCTAAAAGGGGGGCGACAAAGGACTCAGAACACTCTTAGAATACTAAGAGAAAAGCAGACACACTCGTGATATATACAATAGAATCGCAGTGTCTTCAGAACTCAAGACATTCAGTCTTCGTACATACGTTCTACCTTTATCTGGCATCACAATACTACCCAAGCTGGTTATTAACACTTCGATCTCTTTATAGTTATAGGGGTTGGATATGTGGAGAAGCCACTGTAGTCGGAGTTGCCACTAACCAGTCGGTAGAGTATCACTTCAAATATTCATGCCCTAAAAGCGGTGCAGGTCATCGGTGTCTATGTCGGGAGGGATGGTTATGACAGACTTGGTACAGTAGGGACCCAGATCTCTATAAACTGTAGTTTGGCAGGTGCTTGAGGTTATAAGCCACCGAGGTCGAAAACGTTTTCAGTGAAAGGGAATGGACGGACGCCATATTGCGAAGAATATAACCGCAAAGGGATCATGATAGCAGAGTTAAAAGTGCCGACAGCGGACAGCAACGACGAAACTGGACGCTATAAGGAGCAGCGGCGACAGGCAGGTGGGGCGACGACAGGCTGGGACGGCGACAGTAGGCAGGAGCATCATGGGAAGAGAATGGTGATAGTGTAGTAACGAAGGGAACGATACCGGGTTAATCGGACGTGGACGTTAGGTGGAACTTTAAACCATCTTTAGAAAAGGGAGTGGGTTGGGACAATAAAGAGGATGGTTGTTTGCGAGCTGACTAAAGGGGGAAGAAAGGGGCTTAGGCATACCATTCTGCCATATGTTAAGACAAGATTCCGCAGGGTAATTTGGCATGTAAACGTGCGAAGGACAGTCGGTATTAGGTTAGCAGCTTACGAGCCAGGCGGTTAACACCTTATCGAGGGCTGAATTATCGATTGTAGAGAAGCAGAAATGCACCATGTACTAATCTGATAAAGCTAGTTCCTTGAACGATGTTTGGAATCTGGGTGTATTGAGTAGGCAGGTTAGGGAAAGGGCTCCGATATTGTTATAAGAACTGGGTCGATAGGCAGGGTGGATTGAATATATAGAGATTTATAACAAACTATGATTGCTATGCTCGGTGGGTGCACTGTCTTCTATACTCAACGTTTATCCAACTTAAGTTTCTAAAGATTATATAATATATAGCTTCGGAACAATGAGAATAAATTATGTCGGAAAGTGAGGTAGCTGGTAAATAAGGTAGCTAAGAAGCGCCCCACACCTGTAGCTACATATTAGGACTACCCCTATAACCTACGCTATAAATAACTCAGCTACTTAATCGATATAATAACACTTATAACCTACGTTTACTTTAATAAATTATAAGCCCGGAAAGCTTATAATTTGCCTTTATTTCTAACTATATTAATATTTTACCTTTTTATATATTAAAACGTACTTTAAATAAGTTCGTTACGTATTTTCGATATATCTTAAAAAGCTTTAACCCTTTAATTACGCCCTTAATATAAGTTATATATATACGTATAAAAATATACTTACTATTTATTATATAACCTAATTACCGGAAAAATTTATTTATTTCCTTTATTAAAACTTATTATATAAAAGTAATAAAACCTCTTATTTTAAATATTAGGATATTTATTATAAAATTTATAATAACGATAAATAAATTATAAATATTACCTTATTTATTTATTCGGAATATTTTAAAATACCGAATTATTAAATTACTTAATTAACGAAATTATTAAACGTTTTAATATACGTTATCGAAATAACGAACGTTTATTATAAAATCGATTATAAAATTAACTTAAATTACTATTAATATAAATAATTCGAAATATGTCCTTTAACTTTAATATAACGAACCTGTTATATATCTACCTAAAGGTATAAACAGTATCCGAAATAAGGTCTTAATATATAGGTAATAATAAAGTAAGAAATAATTTAGTAATCTATTCGTTAATAAGGTTTAAGATATTTTCCCCTTAATTAGAGAACAGTATAATTGCCTTTAACTAAGAGCTTAAATTAATAGTTAAGAAATAAGATTAAGTAGGTGTTATTTTTATAAGAAATTTATCTATTATATATCCCAATTTTTAAAATAAATGTATCGTAAATTTACGTAATTTATTATCTTAAATAAATTACAAAACGTTTTATATAATTTTTTAAATTAAATAAATTACTTTAAGTTACGTAATTAATAAAAGTGAGGTAGATTTATTTCCTTTTAAAACTAGGTTTTTAATTTAGGTTTTAATTAAAGATTTATAATATTATTTTTCCATTTTAAAAATCTTTATTTTAAAGATAGAAAAATAAATGGCCTTTTATTTCCAATTAAACTTTGTTTTCTTTAATCTGTTAATTTATTATATTTAGTCGGGTGGAAAAATTAGTGCGCAAATTTCGTACGAATTAGCGTTAAGTTTGTAATAATTAGTTTGATTTTATTTTTAAGTTTAGTTTTAAGGTTTTGTTATGTTTTTATTATTTTTTATTTAAAGAGGAATAATGGTTTATAATTAAGGGTTTTTTTAGTTGTTATTATTATATTCGTTATTAGTATCAGTACGACGGATTTGTTTTAGTTATATTTTTATTAGAAAATATTAGTTTTAAATAAGATTATTTTTAAAAGGAATGTCGGGTTGTAAAAGATAAGTTTTTAAAGCTGTAATAAAAATTTCAGGAAAAAATATTAAAAAGAATAAATAAATTATAACGTTTTTACCGTTAAGAAAATATTTTAAAAAAGAAAAAGTTGCGTTGATTTTTTAAAGGTTAGGAATTAAATGAAGTAAAAGAACGAGGGAGAGTAGAAGAAAAGTAGCGCCGGGTGGCGACGGAATAAGTACGGTTTATTTCCGAAGTGAACGTTATTATGGGGGCGTTTATCTTTTTCGATTAAAACGTTATAGGTCTGGATTTAAATAGGGGACCGTTATTATGCGTAATTTTAGCCGTATTGGAGATGGTCGGTCAGGGTTTTGCCGATAGAACGTTTTAACCAGGTTTATCGTATTCGTCAAGTAATTAAGTAGTTTTTAAATGTTTTTTTCGTATAAGTATCTTTCCTATTTAATTAGATATTAGATTTTATTTTTAATTATTCTGGAATTTAGTATTTTCTTAACTTTATATTCGTTAATATTTTTTTCGAATTTTATATTTATTTTTAAGGAGGCGTTTTTAAATGTTAATTTAAATAGGGAAATATAAAAAACAAGATGTATTTTTATAGTTTTAGGTAATGTTAATCGGTAATTAATTTTCGAGATGATTTCGTCGATTTTAAACGGACTAAATTTTTTAAAATTAAATTTATTATTAGGTTTTATTATTTTAATTTATAAGATGTTCGAGGTTGCGTTTTACTTTTAACGTAACAGATAGATTTTATTTTTTCTTAATAAAATTAATCCCTTAATTTTTTTCTTATTATAGTACTAGGCCATTTTTTACTAGAGAAATCGTAATTTATTCCGAAGATAAGTTTAAACCGTCTTGATTTTTGTTACCAGTATTTTTGCTTTAGGGGTAATTATAATAACCTTTAGTATTTTAACAAGTAATTATTTTATCTATTAAATATTTACGTCGTAACTATATATAGCTATATAAGGAGATATACTTATATCCTTATTAATTAAAATGTTATAAGTTACTTATATTAATAATAAAAATTTTACCCAGTTATTTTATTAATAATTAATATAGTTTCGAAAATATTACTTTAAAGTTTAATTAAATTGTTTTATTTAACTATTTATTTAAAGATAATCTACTATCGAGAACTTAAATTTAATATTAATTTGTTTAAAAAAGTTAATACCGAATTTAAAGGTGAAAAGTTTATCTTTATTAGAAATAACTTTTTTTAATACTTTATATTTATCCAGATAATTTCGAATAAAGGCGTAAGCCAATTATTCTATAGTTACGTTTCCTTTAAAAGGTAGAAAATACCCATACTTAGTAAATCTGTTAATTATTACTTACACTTTATCGTACTTAATTTTAATAACTAGGTCTTTACATAAAAGGAAATTAATAATAAAGTTCTAAATAATAATACTCTATACTTTATTAAAAATATCGGTAAATTATAATAATCCGTAAAATTTATATCTAACTACCTTTACCTTATTATAAATATTACAGTTTTTAATAATTATTTTAATTATCCGGCGTAATTCGAGGAAATCGTATTTTTCTTAGAACCGTTGGGTAATTTTAAAAATTCCTTAATATCCATACAGTGGATTTTCGTAAAAATTTTTTACGAATCGCTCCTATTATTCTCTGGGAATATAAATTTTACCATGGTATAATAATTAATTTTTTAATTTTTTTAGTTACTAAACCTTTTTCTATTCCTTTAAATTATAGGAATTCCGGAACCGTATTAAAAGTTCTAAAGTTAATTTCTTAATTATTTCGCATAATTATATAATGCTACTTTTATTATATTGTAATATTTATATATTTTTTTCAAGGATTTTAAAATCGTAATTACCTCTATAATTAAAAACATCAGCTTAAATTTTTTTTAATCTGGTATATTTTAAAATTAAATCTTAATAGAAAAATTATTTAGGTTTTGTATCGTTTATTTAATTCCTATATTTTCATAAATCGGGTAAGGTTCTTATAATTAAAATAAATATCGAAAATTTTTTTAATTCCGTTAAAAACCGGTTTTTATTTTTTAAAAGCGTTAATAATTACTAACAATTCTTTATTATAAATTAAATATTTAAATTTTACATCTCGGAATACTTTAAAATAGTATGCTATTAAATACCATTTACCGTTATTTTTTAATTATTCTAGAATAGCATTTAAGGCGTAATCTAATATATTCGGTTTTAAGCGTTTCTTTTTATTTAGATTTAATATTCTTATAACAAATCTCTTAATAATTACGTTTTTTAATTTTTAAAATGTTTTTTAGTTTCCGGTAAAAGTTTAAATTCCTTTTTAACATATTTTTTAATAATAAATTTTATTAGGGGTTTGGTTATATTTCCGTAATCCTTAATTAAACTACGTACGTAACCCGTAAATCCTAAGATTTAAGGGATATTTATAACGGTTGCTTTGTTAAAAATTAGCTAATTTTTAATTACTTTTAATTTAAAATTCTAAATTTAAACCCGTTTTAAAAGTAAATGTAAATTTTAAAAAATTTAGTTTTTATGCGTACTATATACTTTTATCTGCGTTAATTAGGAGATTCGCTTTTTTTAACGTTTTTAATACTAGGGCTACATGTTTTTTATATTTCTCGAGGCTTTCGGAATAAATAAGTATGTCGTCGAGGTATACAAAAACAAACTGGTTTAAAAATTTGCGTAAAGTAATTATAACTATGTTTTAAAAGCTTGCCGGGGTATTAATAAGTTTAAAAAACATCATTTTATATTCTTAATACTTATATATTATTTTAAAAGTTATTTTTTATTTTTCTTCTTTTATTATATAGATATGGTAATATTTTTTTAAATCGAAAATTATAAACTATTTAACTTTGTTAATATTCTCTTTTATAATAATTATTAATATTAAAAAATATTTATTTTTAATAATAATATCGTTTAGTTATCTATAATTAATCATACGTCGATAAATAAGGTTTTTGTCTTTATCGATTTTTTATTTACCGTCTTTAATTTTTAGCATTATAATTATAAAATATCCGGTTAATAATTCGGAAAATTATATATATCCTCGTTTTAAATCTTATTAAATATTTTTTTACAAAGCCTTTGCTTTTTTAGGTTTATATAGTAAATTATATATAGCTTAAAATATTATACTTTTTAATAAATATTCTATAATCTTATTAATTATATTTTACCAGTTTATAATTTGTTCGTTTTTTAAATAATTTCTTAAACTTGTAATATTCGGAAAATATTATAATAATAAGGTTCGAAATCTTAATCTTTTTTATTAAATAACAAATTTATTTTTTCTTTATTAAAAATACTAATTATTTGTTTTAAGAAAATCGTTAACTTCTTTAATCGATATAAAAATTGCTAAATCGTAACTATGGTATTTCTAATATAATATTATATCCAGAAATATTTGTGATATCTAGTAAAAGTCGCTCCTAATATCTTTATATCTATATAAGAAATTTTTTATTTTTTAAAACACTTATCTATTTTTATAAATAAACAAACTGCCGTTTATTGTACGTAATTTATAGGATTTTAATTTATATTTCCATAAAATCTGGTACTTTTTTACTATTACTAAGGAAATAAAGTTATCTTTTGTTTTTAAGTTAATTATAGCTTAAAATATCTTATTTTTATACTAAAAAGAAATCTTAATTTAACTATATATCCCTTTAATTACCTTGTATAAAATCTTGTAAATAAAAACTTTTTAATATCTTAATTTCGAGGGCCTTTGCCGTTTTTTAACCGTTAATATCGTTCGGTTTAAGCAAATCTCTATTTACGAATTTTCTTAATAGTATACTTAGTACATTAATCGTTCTGGTACCGGAACCAGGTTTTTTTACTATATTTATATTTAAAAATAGCTTTTTTTATTCAACTAGGTTTTAGGTCTTATTTTTTACGGGTTATAAGGTTAGAGAAGTAAACTTTTAGAAAAGCTGGTTTTATATTTAAAAATTCGTATTAAATACAAAGTATGGGAAAGTAACATAAGCATTTTTGTAATATAACTTTCTAACTCCGTTTTAACTTGGGGTGTAAGTAATAAGAGTTAAGGTACTCTGGCTATCTTAAAGTTTTAATATATTTATATTTATTATCGGGTTCGGTAGGTATCTTTTTATCTTATCCGGGTTAAAAGCTATTGTTTTCCTTAGTTTAAAAATAAACAAAATAATTATTAAGATAGTAGGTAGAAAAATGTAATAAAATTATAAGGATTAATTTAGGGTTTTTTTAGGTATATAAAACATTTAGGAAACTTATAAAGTTTTAAGAATAACTATTCGTAATTGTTAAAATCTGGCCGGAATTAGTTATTTATTTTATATATTTCGTAATGTTATATATTAAGATAGTAAGAGGTATTTTAGCTTAATAGTTATTTTGGAGGCCGTTTATTTTAAATAATACTTATAAGCTTTAACCTTAAAATTCTAGTAAATAGGACAATCTTTATACTTTGGGATATCGTTTTAGATTTAAATAATCGTAATAATAGTAAATTCTAGTTAAAAGGAAATCGAATTGATTTTTTTTCTTTTTTTTACCTTATTATCTATTTCTTATTTAGCTGCTTTAACTTTTTTAAAGGTTAAAAAGTTTTTCTTTTCTTAAAATTCTTTTTAAAGAAAAAACGATATTCGTTTTTAAAATATCCTTTCTTACTATAATTAAAATATTTTATATTGGACTTATTTTTTTTAAGCTTTTTCGAAACGGTATTCGTTTTTTTCTAAGACCTACCTTTATCTTTTTTAGTTCGGTTATTTAAACTTTTATCGTTATTTCGCTTACTAATTTTTTTTTAAAATACCGATTAAAAGTTTGTTTGTTAGTAATAATAGTTATATTAGTATATTTCGTAAGAAATCCTATTTTAAGTATTATATATAATTCGTTTTTAACTTAAGGTTTTAGGCCGTTATAGAAGGGATAAAATAATACATTTTCTGATAAATTAAAAATTGTTATTAAACGGTTAAATTTAATTATATATTCAGTTACTGATTTGATTTAACGGAAAAAATATAATTACTTAACCGTATATTATTTTTTATCGGGATTTTTAAACGGAGTTCGTATTTTTTTTTTTCGAAATATTTATAATTATTAAAAATGTAGTTGGTAATATCCGAGAATATACGAAAATAATTTTTTAAATAATTTCTTATAATAAATTTAAACTATAAAAAAACTTTTTTAGTAAATACCTGGAAAATAGCTATTATTTTCTAATAATCCTAGGTTAAAGAACTTTTATAAAACTTAAGGTAAAATTTAGCCTAAACCAGGAATTTTTTTACGTCCGTAATTTTATTATAAAACTTAAAAATAACGGGTTTATAGCTTTTAACGTTTAGTATTTTATAGTAATTAAAAGGCGGAATAATTCCATTTTGTAATTAATTTGTACCGAATAATAATATAATCAAAACCCTTTATTATTAAGTAAATCTGGCGTTTTTTTTAAGGCTTAGATTTTTTTAATTAAAGCGTTTAATTTCCCTTTAATTATAAATTTTCCCTCTTTACCTTTTTAAATTCCTACCTTATTTTCCTTTTTAATTTCTCTTTTTCTTAATTCCCCCCCTTAGACTTTAATAATATCCCTTGAAATTAAAAAAAAGCTATTATTAAAATTAAAAAAAGGAAAATTCTGTTTAAAATCGAGTAATAAAAGAAGCTATATTATTAATTAAAAGAAGAACTTTTTTAATAGGCGGTAAGTTTTTTAATTTTGTTATTGATTTCTTATTAGCTAGTAACGGAAATTAAGTATATTATTTATCTTCTAAACGTCGTTCTATAATATCGTCTTTATTGGGTTTAAAAAAGCTTATATTTAACTAGGTCTTAAATTATTTATCGGTTATTAATTAAAAAGTTATTAAAATATAACGAACCTATTATATATCTACCTGGAAATATAAGCAGTATCCGAAATAGCGTCTTAATTTACAGGTAATAATAGGGCGAGGAATAATTCAGTAGTTTATTCGTTAAAAAGATTTAAGGTACTTTTCCCTTAATTAGAGAACGGTGTAATTACCTTTAATTAAGAGCTTAGATTAATAGCTAAGGAATAAAACTAAGTAGGTGTTATTTTTATGGGAAATTTATCCATTATATATCCCGATCCTTAAAATGAATATATTATAAATTTACGTAATTTATTATCTTAAGTAAATTATAAAGCATTTTGTATGATTTTTTAAATTAAGCAGATTACTTTAAATTACGTAATTAATAGAAGTGGGGTAGATCCACTTCCATTTAAGACTGGGTTTCTAACTTAGGTCTTAGTTGGAGATTTATAATACCTAACTTGTTTTAAATTATAATTTTTTAAATTCCTTAACGAAAAAGTTTTTTTATACCTTATTTAAATCTTTTTAATATTTAATTTATCCGATTTCTTTCGAAAACGTCGAAAATATTATTTATAATCTTTTATTCTTATTATTACCTAATTATTTATTATTACTTAACTTTAATATTATTTTTATTATTTTCTCACCTTTAAATCTCGATAAAATAAATTTATTCGATTTCGAAATTATTATTCGAAAATTTACCTTTAAATTAATTATACTTAGCTTTATAACTTTTAAATCTTTTATGAAATTTTCCGAATTAAATTACTATATTAAACTAATTATTAAAAAATATATAAATAATTTTTATACTTATTATTATAAATTAAAAATAAAATTAACTATTACATCCGACGTTAAAATTACTTTTAATATATTTTATAACGTAACGAAGTTTAAATTACAGATGGAATAATTTAACTTTAAAAAATAATTAACGGATATCGGAAAACGGAAAAAAAACTTTAATAAAATAAATAAAATAAAGCCTTTAGCTGTATTTAATACCGACTCGAAAAAACCTCTAAAAATAAAGTTAAGCCTCGTTCTTGTAAAAAATTGCTTTTCGATATAATTACTTTTATCTAAGCGAAACTAAAGAAAAAATACAAGTTAAAAAATAACGTAATTTTTTAAAACTTATCTCTTTAATAAAAAACTACATTTTTAATTATAAAAAGTTCAGTAATTAACTTAATAACTAAATTACGATAAATTTATATTAACTTTGCCGAATTCGACCTTACTTCTATTATTTTATAACTATATTTTATTAATAAATTCCTTTTTATATTATATAGTAATTATTTTACTTTTTTTATTACCTATTTTTTAAACTAATAATATTACTAAGCTTATTACTACCTTTAAAAATACTTTATAACGTACTATATAAAAGAATTAAACTAAGAATATAATAAAACTATAACTGTAAACGTTAATATAATAATTATAAATAAATATTAAAACTATAACTAGAACTATAATTATAATAACAATAAAAAATAAAAAAATTACTTTAATATTTACTTTTATATTTACTATAAAATAATAAAACGTAAAATAATAAATTATTTAACGGATAAATATTAAGTCGAACATTTAAAAAAAACATTTACTTAATAATACGGAAATAAATTAAATAATAAAAAATAACGTTTTAATAATAATACGATATTAAATCTAAAAGTTATAAACTTTATATTTATTAAAGTATAAGGAAAAAATATAACCTTTTCGGCGATTACTACTATAACTTTTTTAACCTTTAAAAACTCCTTTAAAAAGTTACTACGAACTATACTATAATTAAATTTCCTTTTTTAACTTTTCGAAATACGTTTACTCGGCTTTTTATCCGAAAACTTACTTTATAATAACTTTATATAAGGAAACGGGTTATAATACGAGATATTACTTTTGTTCTGATTAATCTAGGTTGTTCCTGTTATGTTTCTATAGGTGGAAAGGTGTAGGAGTAGCTAGAACTGGGTTACATATATACAAATAATAGGTCTGTTACGTTTACCCCTTCGTTACCCTAGGGACCCCCTATATCTAATTCCTTTAGCTATTATATATATCCTAATACGCCCTTATAGTTAAAGGGATTTTTAAGGCCTTTAAAGTTATTTACAGCTTCGCCGGCGCTTTTAAGCTTTTAGGCTTTCGTCTTAGCGCACTTATTTATTAATAGTTAGCTTAATATTTTTTAAAAGGTTATTTATATATATCTTTTAAGCCGTCATGGATAAAATAAGCTTCGTTACGATAAACTTAGCTTTTATTTTTATTATCGCCGTTTTTATTATCGTTTTTGTTGTCGTTTTTTTTTTTAGCTTAGGATAATCCTTTATTTTATAATCGTATTTGCCGCAGTTCTAATAAAGAGGTTTACCTTTTTTGTTTTAATTCGGCTTTTTATTATCCTTTTATATAACGTAACTTTTTGCCGATTATTTTTTAAAATCCTTACTTCGAAATTTAGTAATAAAGTCGTTTAAAACGTAATTAAACCGGATAAGCTGGAACCGAAACGTTTTTCGAATACGTAACGTTTATATTTTAACGTTTTTAATATTACGAAATAAATTAATAAAAATAATAATTTATTAGCTTTCCGTTATAAACAAGATAATTTCGCCAGTCCGTCGAACGAAATATTAAAATTCGATAACGTAATCGAAAGTTAAATTCTTTTTATTTTAATAGAAAACCTAGAGCTAGGTTTAAAGGTCGAATTATTCGTTAATACCTTTATTTCCGTACGCTTTTTTTAAGGCCCGAAATATTAAGGTTTTTTTCGTAAAACCGGAGATAACTGCTAGGGGACCTTTTTTAACGTTAGTAATAACGTTAGTAGTTATTCGGGTTTTATTTACTGCCGTAAAGCGATTCGATTTATCGCCGGCGTATCCGATAAAAGCAAGCGTTACCTAGAACGCCGTTTTCTATATTTCCCAGTTACCTTTGCCTTTAAGGCGATTTTCCTTCGACAGCTTTAAGTTGAAAGTATCCCAATTTAGGTAGGTAGCCGTCGACGGTATTTTCGCTTTTTTATTATTGTCATTGCCGTACTTTAAGTCAGCCAGTTCCTGCTATAGCTCCTTTAATTGTTTTTTAAGTAATTTTACCATATTAACTGCCTTTCTTTTTTTTATAGTTAATATATCTCGTTAGTACTTCTTGATTTCCTTCGTTAATTACTTAATACGGCGATAATCGACCTTGTAACTTTTCGAATTAATTCTTTTAATCTTTTGCCGATTAACCTTAAGGAATTTTCCTTCCGGTTTTAACGCCAAATTAAACGCACGCCTTTTACGTTAACGACCCCCTTAAACGATACCTCGAATTACGTACAAAATAGGTAGTTTTAAATATCAATTAACGGTTAAAGTGTTAAGAAACGGAAACTAAAAAATATTACTATATAAGGAAACGGGTTGTAATACGGGATATTGCTTTTGTTCTAATTAATCTAAGTTATTCCTATTATATTCCTGTAAGTAAAAAGGTGTAGAAATAGCTAGGACTGAGCTATACACATATAAATAATAGGTCTGTTATATCCACCCCTCCGTTACCCTAGGGACCTCCTATATCTAATTCCTTTAACTACCATATATATCCTAATACTTTATTATTAAAACCGCTTTATTATTTACTACTATTTCTATATAACTGATTACGTTAAGTACTAAACCGATACTAAAATATTTACCTATAAATTCTAACATAATACGAAAAATATTAAAGTTAAAATTAATAAAATTAATAAAAAAACACTTTAAAAAATACTAATCTTAAATAATAATTACAATTAAACTAACTGTTATAATAAAACACTATTTATCGAATTATATCTTTATTAAAATCTCCCGATTTATAAAATTGAAATTTTTAAAAAAAAAATTATATACGAAAATATTATAACGTTCGACGTAATAATTAATAATATACCCGAACAAGAATTATTAAAAACGTAATTTACTATTTTAACTTAAAAATAAACTTAATATCGATTTTATAAATTAACGAAAAAAAAAACCGAATTTTTATTCCGATATAATACTGCTTTCGGAATTAAAAAAAATCATTCTTAACGGTTTTTAAATTAACCGGCTTATATATAATAAACTAATTCGGTAACGCCGTTAATATAATAGGCCTTTATATAACTTTTTATTTTTATTCCGTTTTCGATCCGGTTTTAAAAATTAAATATAAATAATTAAAATATGTAAATAACTATAATTTACGTAAATTAATAAATATATCGACCGGCATAAAACTATTTAATAAACATTATCTTTACGAACTTTACGTATAAAAACGTATACGTAAAAAATTATATAAGGGTAAAATTAAACGTAGTATTTATAATTTAAAGTTTTTATATCTTAATAAAACAAGTTTATTATATAATATAATTAACTATAAAAATATACCGGATAATTTAATATTACTTATAATTATTCGTAAATAAGTTAAACTATTTTATTTTAATAAAATAAAAAAACTCGAACGACATTATTATATAATAACTATCGACAAGCTAAACTTATATCTTAATATCGAATTCTAGGATTTTTACTATTAAAAAGATGTCGTTATTTATTATACCGCTATTAATTAATATTAATAAAACGGTATTATCGAAAGCATTATTAAGAAACGAAAAAAAAATTAAAACTATATTAATTTAAGCTAAAACTAAGGATACATTTTAAAAAAAATTCTAGCTTATTATCGTTACTACTGTAACGTATTTAAAAAATAAATTACCTTATAGCGCTGGAAATAAAACATCTTATAAAGCCCAATTTAAAAACGTCTTTAATCTAACATATTTAATTATAATAAAAATAAACGGCTGCTTTTTACTAATATATATATATATATATACTTTAAAAAAACGATTTTATATAAAATGCTCGGCTACGAAAATAACGGATTTACCAACTATACGGTCCTCCGATTAAATAATAATATAATCGTTAATACTAATAACGTTTTTTTAAAAAGAAATACCTATATATCTCTTTTATAAAAAAAAGGAGGAAAACACGGCTATTATTACTTAAACTGCTAAATCGAACGAAACGTTGTTTACCTAATACTTTTCTAAATAAATTACCTAAAAAAAACCTCGGCCTTAAACTATTACTAACAACGATATTAAAACTACTAAATAAAACAATAAATATATCAAACAACGACAACAGTAATACATTAAAATAATATACTCTTAAAAATAACAACGATAAAATAATATATTTAACGGAAAACGTATTATCTATTAACAAAATACTAAGATTTTATCATAGAAATTTACTACTTAAAATACCCCTAAGCTATAACTTATAATTACGGACTAAACGTAAACTACTTATACGCTATTAACTTAAAATTATTCTAACATTTTATTTATAATAATAATATTAAAAATAATTCTTATAACTACTAACCTAAAACTTTAAAGTTATAATTACGTTAAAAAACTCTTAATAACTAAAATACTTTTAAAAAAATACAAATTCCTAATTAATAATAATATTTAAAAGTTTTATAAATTACTACCGGACCGAAAGCTCTTATCGGGCAAATAAATTTATAAAATTAAAAAAAGTTTAATAGTAAAGTTATATATTATAAAGTTATTTTTGTTATTATCGCCGTTTATAATTTAAAAATTAAGCAAATAAACGTAATTATCGCTTTTTTATACGAAAATATCCTTAAAGATATTTATATAAAACAATTACCCGAATTTAACGATAAAATAAATAAAATTTACAAACTAAATAAAGTATTTTATAACTTAAAATAATCCTTTCGAATTTAGTACTATATATTAACTATATTCCTTAAAAAATTAAACATTTTACCGTTATAATTAAATATCGAAATATTTACGAAAAAATACCTATATATTATTATCTATGTAAACAACCTTCTTATCGTTAAATTATAATAAAAAAATAAAAAAATTTAAACAAATATTATTTAATAAATTTTAAATAACGAATCTTAAACCTTACTTATATTATCTCTGAATAATTATTACTCGTAATCGCGTTAATAAAATTATATAATTAAATTAAAAATTATATTTTAAAAAATTTATTACCGATTTAAAGTAATAAAAAATATATAAAAATATAACCTTTATAAAAATTATAAAAATTCTTAAATTTTTGGATAATTATAAAATTAAATAAATTAATATTAAATAATAAGTAAAAATAATAAAATACTTAATATATATTATATTATACTTTAGCCGCTAACGTTCTATATAAGTACTCCGGATATACAAGTACTCCGAACAGTTTTTGGCATATTTTAATTACCGAACTTTAATTAATTATTTTTTAATATTAATAATATAAAACGGCTTATAAAAAAAATAAAAATAAATTTAGCCGTTTAAGTTAAAAAACGAAACCCGAAACTTAATTATATGATATTTAATTTTATATATAAAATTACAAAATCTACTTTATATAAACAATATACCGTTATATCTTTTTATAGCAACCATATACTCAAATCGCGAAAATTACTACCGACCAAAAAGAAACTAATTATTAATCAAATTTGCGACTTAAATACGTAAACGTTTTCTATCCAGCTATAATATATTAAAAATATAGCTAATATATTACTTACCTAATACATTATAATACGCGTCGGAATTAACTAAACGTCGAACTTTATTAAATGGTAAAAAAATTTTAAGATGCGTTTAAATTAAAAAATCGATTATTAACGAGTATTATGCGAAAATTTAAAAATATTTGGCAAATAATTCGAACTTATTCGGGTTATTATCGTAAAATACGGCATTATAAAAAAAATATTTATAACTTCGACGAGACTGGATTTTTAATAAGACTTCTTATAATAATAAGTATAATAATTACTAATACCGAAAAACGTAAAAGATTTAAATAAGCTTAATAAAAATAAAAAAATAAATTATAATTATTTAAATTATTAATTCTTAAAGTTAAACTATACCGCTATTTATTATTATATAAAAAAAATTACCTTAAATCCTAATACCGTAATAACTTATTATTAATAACTAATTAAAAAATCGTATTAAATAATAATAACTAAATTTAAATAAATCTAACATTTTAATAAATATATTTAAACGTATATAAAAAAATCGAAATATCTTTTTATTTGTAAAAATACAGCCTTCTATAGCTAAGAAAACTAGACTAAAACTGGACCTCATATAAATTCTAATAAGAAACTATTTAATAACAGTCGCTAATATATCTTACGGGGTTCGTAACTTAATGAAATTAACAATTAACCTAAATATTTAATAATTATATTAGCAACTTACTTTAACGCCCGACAAATTAATAATTTAATTCCTTCGGAGGGTATACTTTCTAAAATAGATTAATTACTTATTATAAAGGTATTATAAAATTAATTACCCCTATTACATATTAAGTCGTACCAAAAATATATACGTATTAAAATATTTAAAAGGCTAAAAGAACCGAATAAATAAATTTAAAATTACGCAAAATAACGCGTATAAAAAAGTTATACTGTTAAAAAATAAGGCGATAAAACTAAAAATAAAACGATCGGAGGTTATAAAAGTTACGCCTTTAACCTTTTGTTTTTGTACATATTATATTATCTTAATTTGTAAGGAAATTATAATAAAGCTTTTTTTTTAACTTTAACTAAATAAAGTTTAACCAGAAACGTTATTATTAGACTTAGTTAAGTACGGGTAATTATTATTAAGTAAAAAAATCCTGTATAAAAATCCGGTTATATAAAAGGGTAACGCGGTAGCCTTAAAAACTAAGGCCTTTAGGAAGGGGAGTAATTATAAAAATATAGCCCCCTATAACCAAAAAAATTAGGCTAGGACAGGACCCTATATAAATCCTGATAAGAAACTGTCCAATAACAGTTGCTAATACGACCTACGGGGTTCGTGGCTTAGTAGAGCTAACAATTGGTCTAAATATCTGACATTATTTTTAACGGTTACGAAAATTATTATTCGATAAAATTCGAAAAATATTATACTAATTACGACATTATTATACTTTATATATCCGCGTATTTTTCGTATCGGTTTTAACTATTTAATATATTTTTTTTTAAAACGTACTTATTCGTTATATATCGAAAACTTAATATAACGCCATTATATTTATATTACTAAAAAAAAAATTCGCCGGCTTTTACAATACGTTTAAAATTATTATAACGTCCGATAATATTAAATTTAAAATCGCGAAAACTAACTTTATTTTATTCGCTTTTAATAACGTCTTTTTCGAATTCGAAATTTTTTTAATTATACCTATGCCGATTATTTTCCCGTTAACTTCCGCCAGTTTTATTTTTCCGCTTGCGAAAACCTTTAAAAACATCCGTAAAGTAATAAAACAAGGACGTTACTTATAAAAGAAAGTTAAAAATTATTAAGGTAACTTGCCGACAAAAATATTTAAATCGATTAATTTTATAATAAAAAGTTACATATTACTTTTATATAAAACCGGTATTTTTTAGAAAAAAATCGTCTAATTATATAAAAGAAATTATATTTTACATAAACGTCGGAAAATTAAAAATAAACGTTTTTTAAAAAAAAAACCTTTATTATATAAAAGGAACAAGCTTTTCTAGCTTAAAAAAAATGTGGTAAAAAAATGCAGCCAACAACAGCTGGAGGAAATTGTCGCAAAAAGGTTAAGACGAAGGAATAAAAATATAGCGTCTATAACAAGCCCGGATATAATACGCGTACTTATAAAAAGCTGTAGAAACGTTTAACGAAAAAAAATCCGATTAATTTAAATTAATGCGATATATTATTATTAAGTTATTTAAATTTATTATTACGAGGTATTAAAAACCGTCCGAAGTACTTGTACGTCCGGAGTACTTATATAGGACGTTATATAAAAAATTTTATTACTTATTATCTTAACGCTATTAAATATATCTCGTAATACTTTAAAAATACTATTAACTTAAAGTTTACCTTTCGAAATAAATTAAATAAATTATATATAATCCCGCACATTTATCAAATTACGTATTTAATATCGGAAACGAAATAATAAGCTGGTTAGCGAAAAAAATAAATTATTACCATATTATTATTTTACGAAATCGAATATATAAATTAAATTTAAATAATTAAAAAAATTATTTAATTACGAAAAGTATTATCGAAATTTAAAGTTACCAGTAATAAAATTATTATTACGATAATTTTCGAGGATAATTAAAAGGTATTAACGTTAATTAAAAACCTTTCATTTTATATCCGGATAAAATATATCGAAATATACTATTATTTTATTCGGGAAAAATAAATTAATAAAAAAGTAAATCTTAAATATACGTATATTTCGAAACAAATTATAAATAAATTAACAAAACCGTTACCGAAAAACACTATTAAAAGTTTTAAATTTATTATAATATTTAACCGTTCGTACTTTAATTTACTTTTCGGTATAAAATAAATAAAAAAACCGGAATAATATTTCGATATTAAAACGTTAACACTTTTATTATATAACGATGATATTAAATAATATAACTTTTTTCTTTTTTTAAAAAAAATTAAAAGTTTATTATTTAAATAATAATAATTTTTAAGATATTTTTTATTACTTATAATAATTTTATTAAAATTATATATTTAATATTTACCCGGAAAAGTAAGCAATATAAATTATCGAAAAACTAAATAAATAATAATTAAGGTTATTACCTTTTTTTAATATATGAAAATATACTATTTTTAATATTATTTATAATTATTAATATGTTATTTTTAAACTTAATTATTTTAAATTATAAAATTAAAGAATTTTTACGATAATTTTAAAATTCGATAATTAATAGTAATATTCCGTATATTTACCTTATACTTATTGTATTTTATAACGAATAAAATTGGGTAAATTTAAAAGGTTATATATTTAATCCGGATTTTCGAATTTTTTTTAATAATTTTGCCGGCCTAAATTCGAAATATAATAAAAATATTTAAATAAAGCTATTTAACCTACTTAACGGATTATAAATTAGTAATTAATAAAAGAATAAATAAAAATAAAAGGATATTAATATAAAATTATAATTTATATTAATAATTACGGAAATAAATCATTAAAAAACTGTATTATAAAATAAATAAAGTTTTTTCGTTACTTATTTACGGAATAAAAAATTTATAACGAAAGCCGAGATTTAATATAATACTAGCGCTTTATTTAATAAAAACGAATATTTATTATTTTTTTAACGAAAAGTATATAAATAAATAATTTTAAATAATTTTAAATATCAAGGCCTTAACGATTTATCATTTAAATACTATATAAAACTTAAAGTATAAATAAAAGAATTATAATACGGTTATACGGTTACGGATTAGGAAATAAGTTAATCCCGGGTTAGAAATTTTAAAAGGTTATTAATATAATTCGAATAGAAATGTCGGAAAATAAGGTGGCTGGTAAATAAGGTCGCTGGGAAACGCCCTACACCTGTAGCTATATATTGGGACTACCCCCATGACCTACGCTTTAAATAACTTACCTACCTAATCGATGCAATAACATTCATAACCTGCGTTTACTTTAACAAATTACTGATAGGTTACGTACCTTTACAATATCGCTTGGTTGTAATAGCGATGTTCCTTTGACGACAACAAGTCATTCGTAGGGGACGTTAAGGGACAGCCCCTTAATGACAAGCAGTCACGTGTTGCGCTTGAGCTAGATTATTCTGGATTGCAGGCCGGTACTAACTTAGTACCAACCACTGCTCCCACATGAACTCCGAGCAGTGCAACACTGCTGTTTCGGTGCTCTTTTCTCCTGTTTAGATTGGTTGACAAAGTTGAATGGCAAGTTGGAATATGGAATATTGAACACCACCATTGGGTTCATTACAGTTTCTCCTGATTCCATGAACACGGATCCGAATGGCTGAAAGGTCAGGACCACAGTCTTTCATGGACGGCTCCATTGACTATAACGGCGAAGGCTTGATGGAGTTTACCCATTTTCTTCTCAGTCTTGAACTGGCCCGGTGCAGAGGGTATGGTGTCGCCTTGAGTGTTACGATATTCATTGGATAGGGGGTAGGTACCCCGAGCTCTGTACAGGGGACCAATTGATGGCAGCATTACGAGCTTTATCGATAAGGAGCTTGGATCCAAACCCAAGATTATGTAATAGGTTCTGCACCCTGAACCTTCGTCATTGACAACTTTACTCGCAGAAGCTACGGACTCTTCGAGAATCAATTGCGCAAAGAAATCTGCGCTTGATATCCAGGATCATTCAATATTATTAGTGGTTAATATCGCTGACTAGCACCTGAAGATGGCTTCGTCAAGACTTGGGACGTGGCTCAAGATGGCCGTGGTGTAAGCCAATACCCTTCCCCCGCTATCCCGCTCTCCGGTAGCATGGCATAGCAGCGTATCGATTCCGACAAAATAGAAGAATGAATGAACAAACCAGACGAACAAACAAACCAAGGGGCGGACTGACTGACTACCTACTTTTACTTCACAGCGGCACTGTGGTCTGCGTCGGCGGCCCGACCCTAACCTTCTGGCTGCAGCCGACGGACGAGGAGCTGTTCCAGCGGTACAACCCGGAGCTGCAGAAGAAGAGCCTCGAGCGGCGGTACGAGAAGCAGAAGGACTTCGACGACTTCGTCACCCAGCTCAAGGAGTACTCGAAATCCGACAAGCCCAGTATGACAACACTCTGTCCCGCTTTTCTCCTTCACCCCGGACGAGATTTTATCTCTGAGAGCGGAGGGGCTAACGGAGATCTCTTAATCTAGTATGGATCGTACAGGAGGAGGCCGCGCGCAAGGCTAAGGAGGAGAAGCTGCGTGAGGACTTCCTCGGTGCTGAGGAGAAGAAGAGAAGACAGGAGGCTCTGCGGAAGGAGACGGGTTTATAAGTGCCACTGGGCTGACGAGGACGAACTAGCTTCTGTATATGTATGATTAATGTATATCTAGCCGGCGCGCAAACCCCACGTGGTGGTTCGCCGATAGCATGAGAAGGCGTTCGCGGGAAAACCTTTTGGTTATTACATGGATCAATCGAACCAGGCTGCTCCTGACCGCTCTGAACAGGTTTACTAATTGTTCGTGCATGAATTATTTTACTACCCAGTATTGCTCTCTTGAAGTTTGGCTATATACGCAGCAAGCAAGGCCGGGATCTGCTTCCACCGTTGGACAAGAACAGCCCGCTGCTCCGGCACACCAACTTCGGAGTTCTCAACCTCACGGACCATTTCCTCGGCTTTCCTCTTATACTCGCTCAACATCTCGAGGAGCAGCGCATCTACGTCCTTCTGGCTCGCCGTCCCGTCATCAGCCCCATCGACGAACCGCCTCCACTCCCCGGCTTTGCAGCACAGCAGCCTGAGGGCAACCTGCGTCCTATGGCATACCGTGTCCCGATCCAGGACGTACCTGCCGAGGAACCCGGCCTCGTCCAACCTCTCCCTCTGCTGCGCGCTCAACCGCGGGAGTACGACGTCGTCGAGCCCGACCTCATCCCAGCGGTTGTCGTCCATGGTGAACCCGTACTCGACGAGCAAGAAGTCGCCGCTGTGGGTACCGTAGCAGATCCGGACCTCGTCGCCGGGCGCGTACGCCTGCCGGGCCGTGACGGTAAAGCCCGCACCGTCGAACGCCACGCCGCACCCCTCGTCGCCGTGGTTGAACAGGTCCGCCACTGGCTGCTGGCATAGGCAGTTGTCCGTGTCGGTCGGCTTGACCTTGCGCCGCAGCCGCGTGTTCGTGTAGTAGAAGGTGCGCGTGTTGACGAGCAGCCATGCGTGCTGGTAGGCCTCCGCTCCTAGGTCCGGGTACGCGGCCGATACGGCCTCCCAGTCGCGCCGCAGCTTCGCCTGCTGCTTTGCGAGGATCGTGCGCGCGGGCCCCGGGAGCCGCGCCTGCAGCTCCGCCGGCCAGTGCAGTGGGATCGTGACAAAGTCTGCCGGCGTCGGGCATACCGCCATCCACGGAGCGTACTTGGACGACTTGTCCAGCGCCAGGTCCGCGGCCAGCAGGCCCTGCACAGAGATGTTGCGCGGGAGCTTCCGGACGATGGGCCGCGGCACCGTGTCTGTTGTCCGCAGACAGGCGGTGGGTATCTCGAGGAGGACCTCCCCGGGCTGTTATGGTATGTTAGCTGAGTAGCGTTAGTAGTGGAGGTGAAATTCCACCGACCATGATCTGATGGGTCGCGACGATGCCAACGCCGCGACCGGGCATACGAGCCGGTTTGATGCAGTTGATTTCCACCCCCTTTGCTGTCGCCCAGCTCAGGAGCTCTTCGAGAGGGTCCATGGCGATTACTTAGCAAGAGAGTCCAGGTACCAGAAAAGGTACCTCAGAGAAGGGGTCTGAGCGAATTAGAAAGAGCGGAGGTTTTAGTTACAGGGTTCGACTCTGGATGATTTCGGAAGCTCCATAATGAAGGATTAAGGCGTTCATCGTGTCAATTGTCTTCATGACATAGGTGTTGGAAGGCTGGTCGAGCGCAACACAGATATGAGGAAGTAACTTAGGAGGGATGTTAACGTTAGGGGCCGGTAAATATTTATCTTATCGCCGAAATGGATACCGTACATACATACGTATTTAAAGTTGGTTTAGACTTCCAAAGAGCGACTCTTATTTATATTGGTTTATTTACTTCTCCATAGCATATCTTAACTCATACGATGCAGTTCATTTAAATATTACTTATACGCTCCTTCTGCCTAGTCCTAGCGTAAAGTACTTACTATTATAGGTACCACATTAGGTAGGAACCGGTGAACTTGGACTATCAGCTTGGCATGGCTGAATATTCTAGTCCCAAAATAAGTTTACAAAAGTCAAAAGCATAATGGGGCTAGTTCGTTTATACTGAGAATTGCAGTCATAAACCCGAGAACAATGGACTTCCCTAACGTTTACGTATCTGCTTTAAATCCGGTGCTTAAAGCCGAAGACTAACTGGATAAGCTATCAGAAACACCCCGCCATGCACCAATCAATGGTGTATCAAACGGGTGGACGTCATGTTCAGTATAACGGAATCACCAATACGCCGGCCTATCTTATATGTAATCCTTCCGCCCATTCTATGAAATATCTTCTTTTCCCGGCCCTTTTTAGAACCTGTATTTCTTATTTCTATACCGATCCAGACCGTAATCCTTAGCATATACTGGCGTGTCGATTCCCTTACAACGGAACCTGCCGAGCACAGTCCGCGACCACTATGACGCCCGAGGAGATCCGGGAGCTGTACCTCAGCGGCGAGCTCCAATTGGACGACGACGTAAATGATCCCGACTATGAGCTTGACGAAGATGATATGCACCTTGACATATTTGACGAAGAGGACGATTTCCATGGTAATGGCCCCATCAGCTGAACAGGTGTAACTGATAAGCCTACTCACGCCACGATTGCGCAGATGCCGAGTTCACGAGTGAAGATGAGGACGACAACGACGAATATCACGGTATAGCATGGGACTCCAGCGGCCGTCGTGGTGATACCCGACTGACACGGCAGAAAACAGATGCCGAAGAGGGGAACGACGATGGCGACAATGATGACGGAAACCAAGCAGGAGCTTCACACGAAGACGAACGAGCGGAGGTACAGCACCGCCTAATTAGCCTGATAACTAGTTAGTCCGCGGTAACATGGTCATGGCCTCCCTAATATGCTGACATTCAACATATATAGCCCGTCGTCCGGGACTGTTGTCGCAACGCCAAGTCTTAGAGTACCTCCGTAGATCGAACCTCGGACACTTGATATTCGCCGAAGAGGATGATGAGGAGCTCGCCTGGGGTCCGAGACGGCGGCGACCGCCAGTGGACCCGAATCGGTTTCCAAAAGTACCAAGCGAGAAAGGAATCGAACTCATGAACTCGGGGATCTTCGGCGCAAGTGAAATTCGCACGACGATCCGGTCAAAGAAACGCCTTGCACGAAGGATATTAGACCGCGAGCTAGGCCTCGGGAATATAACAGACCATCGTGTTAATCAAGGCATGATGGCCCAAGTACAGTGCTGCCATGACCCTGCTACCGCCCCATTGCCCCAGCTGACACGTTACAGTCCTTAATCCCTACGACTGACGCTGAGATGATCATCCACTACGACGAGCCTGTATATTCCGGGCAATTCTCCGATGACGGGAACTTCTTCTATGCCTGCGTTAAGGACTTTAAAGTACGGATGTACGACACGTCAAACCCATACAACTGGCGGCATTACAAGACTGTAGCATATCCAGGCGGGACCTGGACATTGACCGATGCGACCTTAAGTCCCGACAACAGATGGCTGGCCTACACTTCGATTACAAGTCAAGTCTGCCTGGCGCCGACAGACCCGAATGACACGGGAGACCCATATACCCTGAATCTGGGGGCGGGGCGCCTCACCGACGGAGGGTGGTCCAGCCGGCTGGGCATTTTCTCGATTCGGTTCTCAGGCGATGGTCGGGAACTCGTGGCGGGGACGACCCAGAACTCGATAGTAGTCTACGATATCGAGTCCCGGAGGGTATTACATTCCGTTACTGGGCATAAAGATGACGTCAACGCTGTCTGCTTCGCGGACAAGTCGTCCCCACACATCCTGTACTCCGGCAGCGACGACACGACGATCAAGGTCTGGGACCGGCGGAGCATGGGGGACGGGCGGGAGGCGGGTGCATTCGTGGGCCACATCGAGGGCCTGACGTACCTCGACAGCAAGGGGGACGGGCGGTACATCCTCAGCAACGGGAAGGACCAGAGCATGAAGCTCTGGGACCTGAAGAAGATGTACACGACGGCCCGGCTCGAGGAGCTGAACCCGCGCCAGTACGTCTCGGCGAGCGACTTTGACTACCGCTGGAGCCACTACGACGACCGCGACTGGTTCCCGCACCCGGACGACAACTCGGTCGTCACGTTCCGCGGCCACTCGGTCCTTAGCACGTTGATCCGCTGCCATTTCTCGCCCCCCGGCAGCACCGACTCGCGCTACGTGTACACGGGCAGCGCCGACGGCAAGGTCTGGGTCTACAACATGGACGCCACGGTGGCGCGCGTCATCGACGTCCAAAAGACGTCGCAGAACGCCCGCGCGCTGCCCGCCGGGTACCACCAGTTCTACCGCCGGCGCGAGTTCCAGGGCTGGTCCACGTGCGTCCGGGACGCGAGCTGGCACCCCAACGCACCCTTTATCGCCGGTAAGTGCCTAACTGAAGTCAAATGACGATCATCGGATATGTGTGTACCCTGGAGTAAGTGGTGGCTAATTATCATCGTCGTTATATAGCCTCTTCGCTCAACGGCTGGGACCATGCGCTCGGCACCGTCACGGTGCACTCGTACAACGAGTCCTCGGCCGACGAGGGAGAGCCACGCATGGGCGCCGGCTACGACGAGAAGCTGAAGGCTGTCAACCCGCACCATACGGGCAATGACGACAGCTCCGACGAGGACCAGGACGATGACGAGGAAGGGGGAGAGGATGAGGGGGCCTGGAGAAATTGGGCTATCTAGGCGACGCTCGACTTGTGGGGTGTCCTGCGGTTGGGGAGGCCGCCTCGGGCGATGGCGGTCGGCGGTGTCGATAATAACGATACATAGCCTACATCCAGTCGCTATGTAGGGCCCTCATGACATGTGACGAATGCATAGGACTTCCCTGGCTGGGAGGTTGGCTAGTTACAAGGTTCGGTTAGAGCACCGAGCGGTTGGCGCCGGGAATGGTTTTCAAGACGGATTGGCTCTGGACAAGCAGGCGTTCATCCAGTTGTTTATTAGGCTAGTGTCAGAATTGTTTTTGTACATATAGTATGATATGGAGATCCCAAGGCGGATATTAGTCTCCTATCCGCTCTCAGGGCATCGCATCCCGTTTCTTTTTGACCCGAGACGAGTCCCTCTCGCCCTCTACATCGACGACCAGGCTCTAGAAACCTTCTTGCTGTCCGTATGCTCTGTCCGGTGTTTGAGACTCATCCACGTCGTTGGCATTGACACCCTTCTTCCTCGTTGGTCACGCCGTCTTACTTCCCGCCATCCCTTTTCCCGCTGCTATCTATTGTCGACCGAACTCCTAGAACTCCCTTTCCTCGAGGTACTGTACAGGCAGACTGGTTGATTACGCGCCTCCGACCAAGATGTTGTTGACGGGGATGTGGACTGTGGTGGTGAACAAGCACATGTGTTAGTTTAAAAAAAAAAAAAAGCTCTCTCTTTTGATTTGATCGATCGTGCTGCATGACTAGGACCGGCCGTTGTTGTGCTCGGCTCGGCTTGGTGAGAGAATGAGAGAATGACAGGACGGAACAAATACGACAGACACGTACTCAGCTTCACGAGGTATCCCGTCGCGCCCATGATCAGGAAGCCCACGCCGACGGCCTGGCACACCTTGGTGAATTCCTTCTTGTCGGCTGTTGATGATCGTTAACCAACATAGTTGCCCATGTATCTGAATCAAGGAAACCAGGACCCGGGTTGGGAAGGGTAAGGGCAAGGGGAACTGACGCTTCGTGCACCGGTTGATGAACTGGCTGCCGTCCCGGATGAAGTCCTTGGGCACGTCGAGGATCTGGTCGGCCATGGCTGGTATTTGTGATTGTTCGCAACTCGAGAGTGTATGGATATGAGCGATGTGCAGTTCTGTAGACTGTAGCGTAGACGTTGGAAGATTATGTGAAATGTCGATGTGTAGGTAGGAGAATATATTGGACAGACAAATAGATACGGCCAGATTGCCTCTCACAAAAAGCGCCCCAGACACGCGGGTTAAACAGGGCGGGCTTGGCACGGCTGGAGCGTAAGCCACACTTGGGAGCTGCCACAGGCAGCCTAGAACAGCACTGGGAGATAGTGGGTTTAGGGGACCAAGCTCTAGGATCAAGGCACCTGAGAGTACCAAGCCCCAAACCCCCGGATTGATGAGATTAGCAGATTAGGTCGATACATACATAGTGGTTGCACCTGAGCTAGTGGCACGCTAACCGAGCTCAGCGGCCGTCTAACTATTATAGGCTAGAGTATCATGGGACAAGATGCAGCCCAACGGGGGATGTGTCGTCTGGTGCTCCGTGCGCGTTCACTTTCACTTTGCATCACGAAAGAGCGCATCGAGTTATTCATTCATCCATTCCTCAGCTCCATCCCCCCAACCAACGTTAGAGCTACTTTTCCGTTCCCTTTCGTTTCAATCTCGATCCCGGTATCGAAGAACAAAAACCTTTTCGAACACTTCATCCATCGATTGGTCGCTGGACCATCTACTCAGTAATACTTCGGGGACGGTACATCTCTCATCCCATCTTAGAAGACCTGTTTGCCACGTTCCTCGGCCTGAATTTGCCCAGAGTAATAGGTTGTCATCATCCCTGCCCGCATTCCCCGATTGCAGCGTCGTGGTCGAAGAAACCAAGAGGCCCTCTGTCGAGTAAGACTGTGCGAGAACTACTTGGTTTCGAGGATAATCTGTCCCCGGTTCTACTAACCTCGGAGCATCTAATGCTCCACCCCAATTCGTACCTGATGTTCTGAGTCGTTCGTTCTCGAGATCTTCTAGCTGCCTGTACCTATCCAGCTCTACTACTGCGTCTGTCAAGGAATATCACAGCGGGGAGCAAAAGAAATACACGAGATCGCAAGCACAGAGCTTCGTCTTGGAATCTTCTATTCGAGAGGAGGGATTCATAAAAGATCAGTCCAGTCCCAGTCCACGGGAACCGTCTTGTCATTAGAGGCTTGGAGTGTACGTATTCGCTGCTTCCTGTATCTTTTCTCTTCTGCGTCGTCTCTTTCTCCCCCTCGCGCATATGCTGAGGCATCATGCTATGTAACTTGCGTTGGCTGATATGGAGCGGTAAATGCTACAGGCAACTCGCTGTATTTACTCTAAATACACCCTCATTTGACAATCCAGCCACTCCGTACCGAATTCACATTTGACATCACCTCCACTTCATAATGGCCGAGGAAGACTTTGATATTGACATCTACGGCGATGCCGGCGCCGAGGGTGACTCGAGACAAGAGGATGCGAATGCCCAGGCATATGAGAGCAACTCGGCGATTACCGTAGCAAATGGCTCTAATAACTCCACAAACCACTCAAATCACCAGACCAACTACGAGGCAGAGGCCAAGGACAACCAACAACAAATAGGCGCTCACGAAAGCAGCAACACTCCAACGCAGTCACATCAGCAGGGTGTGAAGCGAAAGGAAGGACCCGACGACCGCCCAATCGACCACAATGCCACGAACTGCCTCCTGATTTCTGACCTTAGCTGGTGGGTGACAGATGATGACATTCGAGGCTGGGCTAGACAGGCGTCGTGCGAGGATGAGCTTAAGGACATCACCTTCAGCGAGCACAAGGTCAACGGAAAGAGCAAGGGGTAGGCGACCTATTCATCTCAAAGGACTGACACAAATGAGATTGCTGACATATCGTACTTGATTACAGTCAAGCTTATGTAGAGTTAACGTCCCAGCAAGCAGCCACGGCTATTAAGCATGCCGTTGAGTCTTCCGATTCGTCTCAGCCGGGCGGCAAGAAACCCACCATCATCTATTCTAGCCCGAGCAACAACCCGTTCCGAACTCTCCCCAAGGATGGCCCGACCCGAGCCAACAAGGACCAAGGTGCTCGAGGAGGCGCCATGTCGGGCGGCTACAACGACCGCGGGGGTTCTGGAGGCAATTTCGGTGGTTACAACAGAGGACGCGGCGGTTTCAACGGCCCCAGAGGCGGTTTTAACCGTAACTTTTCCGGAGGCAACATGAACGGCGGTTACAATAATCCAATGGGAGGTGGCGGCTTTCCCATGGGCGGCGGAAATTTCGGTGGTTACAACAACCCCCGCGGCGGCGGCATGATGGGCAGAGGTATGCATGGCGGTGCTAGCAATATGCGCGGTGGACGCGGAGGCATGAACCCCGGAATGAACAACCCCATGATGGGCGGCATGATGCCGGGCATGGGAGGCATGGGCATGCCGATGGGAGGAGGTATGCCTATGGCCGGATTTCCGGCGGCCGTTCCCAACTACTTCAACTTCGGCGGCAACCAACAGGCAGACTGGAACCAGAACCCGCACGGCGCTAAGAGACCCCGAGGAGAATAGAATCTCTCTATGTCTCCATCGTCGCGCAACTGACGACTACAGGGAAATATACAGTCTTGGGGGACTGTAGTGGGCGCAGATTGTGCCTGAAACAAACCGTATTACTATTTCCGCAACTACTTCTTCAATTCCTACGATTTACACGTCGAAATGTTCGACATATTCGATTGGGGGGGACACGTACAGTCCGATTTGGACTCATCACGGCCGTCACCAGATCATCAGAACTGGTCTCCTCTATAAGAGCCTCTTTTCGAGATCTTTTAGGCGGCATGGATCCTCCAACGCATAACCGGGAGGATTTCCCTAAAATTTCTTACACGACAGTACCGTCCTACCACCTGATCGGCGTGTACTGATGATCTCCGAGGAGTTGGTGGGGTTCAAGAGGGACACAACTTCCATTCGAAGCTCCTCGGCGACGGGGAAGATAGAAGAATATTATTCTTTTCTGCAAATGGATTTAAAAAGGGACAGACTGGGTTCCTATACCACGGGGCGTTCCTTCGAGTTTGCTTTGGCCGGATGGGGAGTTTCTTTTTTTCTCGTCCGATCGGTATTGTCTGTATGTTTAGTCGTGGTTGCCCACTACATAGAATTTCCATCGGGTCAGTGGTTTGCGACTGATCCACATAGTAGTTATAACGCAGGTTGATGTCTTCTACGTCTCTGGGGGGTCTGCAGATGCATAGTGGGGGCATGTAGGGTGTGTATGATGCGGAGGATTACAAGCTAGATGTGGAAGCAGTGGCATGTTCGAATCATAAGTAGGTATGCTACAGGGAGCTGATCTGACAGTCATATAGACATAACATTATTGAGATTATAAGAAATGCCACTTTTGTCTCTTTATCTCCAGCCTTCTTATTGCGAACGTACCACTCGGGAATAAGCAAATGGGATGCTATCTTGTGAAATAACGTTGGCTCCCCTTCAGAATCAGGCCCTTGCTCAATCCTTACCCAGATTCGTACCCCCGACCAGAAGGAATATTTCACTATCGACTCAAGCGGGTTGTACCCGAAGAAAGCCAGCGGGTGGTAGGTACATGGTCGCACGTGAATTTTGAACGCTCTCGGACGAGTCTTTGGGTCCTTTCTTGAGCTCTCAGGATTCTTACCCTTCGGATGGCATAACAGTAGGGCATGAAACACAATATTACCCACGACAAAGTTCTTGTCTCATTATAATGGTACGAGACTCTATTTAAGGAGAGGGACGGGGTGGACGGTTCACAGGAGCGTCCGGAAAAACCTATTCCTGCGGCATCAGCAGCGCGCTCGCGTTCTCTTCTCTTCATCTTTCCCTCTCTGCTATGAACGCCTCGAGGACGCAAACATCAAAACCTCCATTTCACCCCGTTGGGAAGCGACTGTTTCGCCACAGAAAGGCATCCACTCACGCCTTCTTCTTAGTCTCAGCGACCTCGCCCTCGACCTCCGCCGCTGCAGCCGGATGATCTGGGCCAAACAGGCCGAGGAACCACGCCGTGCGCGTCAGGAACAGGAACGTCTATTTAACGTTTAATATGAGGCTAGCCAGTAGGCCAGCGATTCTAGTAATAACTCACCGTGAACCCGACGTTCCCCCACGTCATAGCGTTCCAGGCCGCGACGTCGACGGTCCGCGCCCACCCCAGCGCCCGGCACGTCAGCCAAACGTGCGAGATGTCCGCGATCCAGGCCGCCAAGAGGTAGTTCCGGACTACGCGCAACTCGGAAGTGGTCCAGAGGACCGCGATCCCAAACAGGCACAGCAGGAAGTAGGTGTTGCCCAGCTGCTGCGCTACGAGGCGCGCGTTAGTGTCATAGGCTTGGATTGGGGAGCTAGTGCTAGTGCTAGCTGAGGTTTGTGATATGATGAACCAGTCTACATCTATGAAGGCGCCCAGGGCCCCGCTTATCCTAAGGTGCGTTAGAACTGTGTGTTCGGTAAGTGAAGTTTAGATGTTGAGATACAGTGCTCACGTACAGGGAGATGGGCTCTATGGTTGTGAAGACGATGCGTGGGAATGTGGGGAGTTGCGAGGCCATTTGATAGATTTAGCTTTTAGGTTTCTAGGAATAGTATCGAGGATGTCCTAACTCATGAAACAATGCAATGTGCTAATGAACTACAGGATGCGGATGAGTTGAGGGAGGGGAGCATATGTCAGGGGTTCCAGCTAGGGTCCAATCAAGCTTGAGGCTCAAGAGCCGATCCTTTGCCCGGTCGAACGCCATGTTCCGTTAATAGTCTATATAAATAGGTATCTTTGCTGGTAATACTTCTGTTCTTTCTTCCCTACATGGTTCTAATTGCGGATGTCCTGACGCCATTTCAAGTTTGTCCAGCATTTTCCCATCCCTTGCATTTGTAAGATGTTCCAGAAACAAGGGTCGGCTGTAGAAAATTCAGGTCCATTGCACCGGGGTTCACCGGTAGCGCCTCCGGATGGTTTTCCAAATCCGATGGGGCCCCGATCTGCTTTGATTGAAGGTGGGGGTGTTTGTTTGAACCTTGTCAAAGGTCAAGGTTTATCTCCCCATGTGAAGCGATTCGGAACCAGGGAAACCATTGGGAAGACACGGCATTTGGTGTATGAATGCTTGTTGTCTCTGCGTGCATTGTATCCATATCGTTGGAAATCATTCATCCATTCCGACGTTTAAAAATCCCAAAGCTCTTCCGGTCGCCGAAAGCGGACCGGTCTAATAACTTACATAACTATACACTTTAATGTCCGGTGCTTCTGGTTCGCTTGTCCTCCGTTGAGCTGATTGAAGTTTGATCCGAGACAAGTTGAACCTGGTTAAAAGAAGCGACATCGAAGTTCTGGTGCTGACTTAATGCTCCTCTGACAAACTCAAACTCTGCCCTTGTTTCCCCTCTTGATCTCCTCTCTCCTCTCTCTCCCGCTTTCTCTACCTTCTTTGGTCGTTTTAAGCTTCTATCACCCCCAGCCTTGTCTTCCCAAATGCACCCCTCCTCTCTGATCCGGCCCGCTTACGATGGCTACCATCGAGCCGCGACTTATTCACCTGTTGAACGAGTCGACGGCAACCCCACGGCCTCACCATGCTGAGTTACCCCCGATCAAGGGCCTTAGTCTTCCTCCGGGCCGACCTCATCCCATCGAACCCGATGCCGGCCGGAGATCAGACGGGTCGGATGCAAACGGCGGTCAATTGGCCACACAGCAGCCGAGACCATCGCTGTATCCGGTAGGAGGAGATGAGGGATCTGCAACCGTCACCGCCGGACAGCGGAGAGAGAACGCTAGTGGTTACACCGCGGATCGCACGCTGCTGAGCCATATCTCCTCACAGGATCTGCGCATGATACTGGACGATACGCCCGATTGCACCGAGGACCCGACCACCAAGAAACGACCGTCCAAGGAGGACTTCGTGCAATTGCCACAACCGTTGAAGAAACAGAAATCAGGTACACAGCAACACGTCTTCCCTCCCATCATCGTCGGCCTGCTCGAGCCGCCATTGAATGCCGCCTTGTTCCCGCCCATCTCGTCCGGGTCTTTCGACGACCGCCCGCATTCCGAACCTCCGCAGGCCCTGAACGTCACCAAAGTGCCCGAGATCCAGACTGGCCCCGAGGATAAGCACGTCCCCAGTCCCTCGCCAGATGCCGCCGACAAGACACCCACGGGGAAAGCGAAGCGGCGGGCGGCTAAACCGCGACGGAAGTGGTCGGAAGAGGAAACGAACCACCTGCTCATGGGGGTGAGCAAGCACGGCGTCGGGCGATGGACCGATATTTTGGCGGACAAGGAGTACAGCTTCAACGACAGGTCCGCGGGGGATCTGAAAGACAGGTTCCGCACCTGCTGCCCAGAGGAGCTGCGTGCCAACCTGATAGCGAAGAAGGAAGGCGTCAGAGATGAGCAGCAGTCGGCGGCGGCCAGCGAAGCCAGGCCCAGGAAGGGCCTCATGTCGGAGAACATCCTGAACGAGACGGAAGAGGACGTCGCCGACACCACCACCACCACCACGACGGAGAAGCCGTCGTCATTTCAGACCGCGCAGCAGCAGCAGCAGAACAACAACGACTCCGACTCGGCGGCGACGGCTACCGGCTCCAGACAGCAACAGCAACAGCAGCAGCGCAAGAGCCGGGCGCACCGCAAGAAGATGGAAGACCTGGCGGAGCTCGGCATCAGGGGCCCTTTCAAGAAGTCGCACCGGCGCGAGCGGCGGCCCTTCTCGGAGCAGGACGACCGCGAGATCCTCGAGGGCTTCGAGCTCTATGGGCCCCAGTGGACCAAGATCCAGCGAGACCCCCGCTTCAACCTCTCCAGCCGCCAGCCCACCGATCTGCGCGATCGTCTGCGCAACAAGTACCCCGAGCGGTTCGCCGCCGGTGCCGGCGCTGCCGAGAAGACCGCGGCGGCCACCGTGCTGCAGGCGAAGGAGGTACTATCGTCACAACAGCAGCAGACACAGGGACAGCAACAGGGCGAACAGACACACCACCAGCAGCAGCAACCCGGACCCGGACCCGGACCCCACTGCAACAACCTGCTCGAGCCCTCGGTCCACATGGTCATCGAGAACTCCCTCAGCGCCGTCAAGTCTTCTTCCTCGGCGCTACTCGAACCCCAGCTCCACCGCACAGGCTCCCGGGAGGACGTGCCCCGGTGGCCGTCGCTGTTCCCTGCTGCTGCCGGCTGCGGAGGAGGTCTCGCGGCGGGGGCAGAGGGGGCCGCCCCCGACTCGGCTGGCGGCTTCTACTGGAACGGCGCGCTTGCCGCCGCCTCGGCCGCCGCCGTCATCGGCGAGATGGACATCTCGCGCCTCTTGCTCAACGATGACGAGCAGGTTGCGGGCGAGCAGCAGCAGCAGATGCCGCCTTCGTCAGATAGAAGGGGCCAGGGATGAGAGGATTGGAACTCGGACCGCAAGGGCGAGAAGATTGGAATGACTCTATTGTCGGGGGAGAAGTGAAGATACCAATGATTTTAAGAGACGACGAGTAAGCCCCTATGAGAGCGAGCGAGGAGTCAGCGGAACCGAGTCCTTGGTCATTAACTTCTACCCGAGCCGCATGATTCGTGAAGATGAGGATGTACGTACGTCAGCTGCGAAATGGGGCGAATCAGTGCTCTGGGCAACCGGATATGGGAACGAGGTGTGGACTTAAGGGGTGATCTATCACGCGTCTATCTACTTTATGGGCACTGTGGACGATGCCCTGATATACACTCGAAGATACGAGAGATGACATAGCTAGAGGACTCATCGCAAGGGCGCATAGGTAGAAGTTCTACAGCTAGGAACCGCATAGCAAGGTGACGAAGCGAAGTACGATTTACAGTGGTCATTTTGGACCCGGCATACCCAGATCACCTCCCGTCATTACTGAGCATAGTTGCGCATGAGGAGATAGGATTGGTGGGACGACAGAATGGAACGGCTGGTACAGATAGATCATGTTCTACGAAGCTGCCAACTGATGTTGACAATTCCGAAATCTACTCTACAGATTATGCTCATGAGGTTAAATGGGTACTATGTTACAATATTTCGTCCGTAGATCTCCTGTGGAAACCCTCTTCGATGTCACTCACCTGTGTCAAGTCATTTAGCAAGACAAACCTCTTGGAGTTCAGAATGCTTTCTAGCTTTCTAGGTATAGCAAGCACAGGGACTCAGCCATAGGTACCCCAGCAGCCCAGGTACCTTCACAAAAGATGGATGTTGTGGCTAGTGCGCTTTCAAGCCAGACTGTGGCTCGTGGCTAGACGGAGTGCATCGACCACCCTGCAAAGCTACATGCGAAGAGTGGAACCACTAGGGCACGCGCACAACGAACTTTCCACATTTTCCAATTGGAACCATCCAACTTTCTGTAAGCGAATTTTCTCATCAGGCCCGATCAAAAAAAGCTTCCAGATCGCAACCTCGTCCCTCGACCCTCGTTTCCCTTCACCGATCCACGAAGGCCAGTACTAACCACCAGCCAAAATGGGTAGAGGACCGTAAGTAAATATCATCCCGGAACACGATCCAATTGATCGTCTGCGCGCTCTGCGTGCTCGTCGAGTTGGTTGCTCGGCGTGACATGCGAGTCGCAGTCGATGTATTTGTCTACATGGACACGTTCTACGTGCAGCTGCTTACCAGATTCTTCGTGATACAGAAAGAAGCACCAGAAGCGCCTGAGCGCCCCATCCCACTGGCTTCTCGACAAGCTCTCCGGCGTCTACGCCCCCAAGGCCTCCGCCGGCCCCCACAAGGCCCGAGATGCCCTTCCCCTCATCATCTTCGTCCGCAACCGTCTAAAGTACGCCCTGAACTACCGTGAGACCAAGGCCATCATGATGCAGCGCCTCATCAAGGTCGACGGCAAGGTCCGAACCGACATCACCTACCCCGCTGGTTTCATGGACGTCATCACCATCGAGAAGACCGGCGAGAACTTCCGCCTCGTCTACGACACCAAGGGCCGATTCGCTGTCCACCGCATCCAGGCCGAGGAGGCCGAGTACAAGCTCGGCAAGGTCAAGCGAGTGCAGCTCGGCAAGGGCGGAATCCCATTCTTGGTCACGCACGATGCTAGAACGTAAGTTCTGTCAGACATCATTCAGCCGTTGGATCAAGCTTTGGTTGAACCACCCTTACGATGATATCGAGCTTCGAACTGATGGCTGGTATGTTTCCCCGCCCTCTTCCGTTGCTAACGTGATTCCTCACAGGATCCGCTACCCCGACCCGGCCATCAAGGTCAACGACACCGTCAAGATCGATCTGGCCACTGGCAAGATCACTGACTTCGTCAAGTTCGACACTGGCGCCATCGCTATGGTTACTGGTGGTCGTAACATGGGTCGTGTTGGTGTCATCACTCACCGTGAGAGACACGATGGTGGTTTCAACATCGTCCACATCAAGGACGCCATTGACAACACCTTCGCTACCCGTGAGGGCAACGTCTTCGTCATCGGCTCCGAGAAGCCGTGGGTGTCTCTGCCCAAGGGCAAGGGTGTCAAGCTTACCATCGCCGAGGAAAGAGATCGCCGCCGGGCCCACGCTCTGGCTGGTCACTAATGATCTGGGGAAAGAAAAAAAATTCAGGTTTTCGTCAAGGGATGACTTTATCACACATGGGGCTGGAGTCTACGGTATATCCGTTCGTGCTTATCACGAACAATGTCACTGGCCAATGAATTGAGATGAATTGATCTTTCAGCCCCCCTCTACAACCGTACGGGATTCATGATACTGCCCATCTTCCTATCCTGGTGTGTTCGTACCAAGTTAGAGCCTCATTTGCGCCGCCATCTTCTAATGGCGACACACCATTTATCTCATGGAGAAGTCTCTTATCTACTTTGCGCCTCCCGAAGTCGGCTGACCTCCGTGACGATATGCTTCCCTTCCGGTACCCGATGAAATGTCAACCGAAGAGGCAGGTTCTTGCGAGGTGATGATGTCTCGCGGGCGTAATGTCTCACCAACGCGAATGTAATCTCCGCAGACTATTCTATTGGCCCGTTCTGCCGATAATAGACCCGTGCCGGGATTATGCTGGATAAGTTCCATGAAATACTCCCAGCAACCTTGCATAACATCTTCTCCAACTCGCATGGCTGTTTTTATAACTGTTTCGATTAGGCGGGCTGGTGCCAGCCGAGGGGTAGGGACTCTAATGGATATAGATAACGAGACATGGCCAAGTGGTTCAGCCGGGATGTTAGTCTCTGTTGTCACCTTTGCTCTTCCCCGGAGCTCTAGTTTTGAATCTGCTTCCTCTAGGTGTGATCGAAGACGGTAGTTTACCCGGATATCTCAATAGACTTCGACGCGGGAACAAGCCCTATGCCCACATAGATTCCGCCTCGGTGATCCGGAAGTTGTACGTTAGGTCTCCGCAGCCCCCGGTTATCTAGTGGCCGCCGTTGTCGAACCTACGTAGCTATGCAGGTATATCGGGCCCTTGATCCGAGTCCGTGAAGCCCTGCGATGTAACCTACTTCGTACGTGATAACAACTGGACTTCCTTTTCGATACGGAACCTTCAAACACAGCCCTGCCCTATGCTTCCTTCTGTGTGTCTCTTATGCCCCTGTAGACGCGGCTTTCGGGGGGGTTTCCTTGCTTGGAACTCGGGAGCGGTCGGGATCGGTAGCTAATCTATCTACCGTTCCCGTAATCACATTCCACCACCTGCTTGCTAGAGGGAGTATGCGCTTCTGCAAGGGGACGCCCCTGGTAGTGTCTGTCTGGCTAGATAGCTTACTGCTGGAAGAAAGCGAGCAGACAACTAGGGGGTCAACCAAGGAAAATCAGGACGAGGGATAGTTGGGCGGAAGGGTTACTGCTGTATGCTAAGTGGCCGATACCAGAGAGTGCCAAGTCGGTAGTTAGCAAGAAACGCTTGACACACAATGCTAATAGACACCCGCGTGCGCCTTCGCAACTAGGTCCATATCCAGTCGAAAGGTGGTTGCACTCGGTTAGGGCCCTGGGAATAGCCTCCGACTAGCCTTTTTATTAATCCCACTCCGCTCCGAGGTTCTACTTCCCTCCTCTCCCACGTATGGATCAGCTATCGGTCCACTATCGCCGTCGCTCCAGCGGGACCGACCAGGGTGGGTAGGGCAGGGCGGTCACGGTTACGGTGGGCGCCCGTCCGTCCCTACTCAACTCGTCCGAGCCGCATATCCCAACTGCGGCGGTTCCGATTGTCCAATCGAGGTGTTTTATGACCCAGCCTGTCGGGGATTTTGTTGTGATGGGATGCTATAACCCCATCTGAAACGTTCTCTGTGTATTCCAACTCCCAGGGGCATTCTTTGTTGATTACCTCCACAGGTCTACCGTATGCCGTATAGGGCTAGAAGGTAGATTCCTATGGAAGCTGTATGGGATACACATAGCTACTTCGGCCAAAATCGATCTTTGTCACCTTAGGATAACATCAAGCACTGGCAAACCCGTTCAGAGCATGTTTATCCCCGTACAAATTTA
Organism: Monosporascus sp. CRB-8-3; assembly: GCA_004155055.1. NCBI lineage: Eukaryota > Fungi > Ascomycota > Sordariomycetes > Xylariales > Monosporascus > Monosporascus sp. CRB-8-3. Next base: position 68,734 of record QJNZ01000426.1, read on the forward strand.
TATGGGAAGTTACCTGGCTCTGTAGTGGACCCGGTGGAGGTGACTAAGAAGTGCCCTGGGAATTGTTCTTTCCATCTCACTCAACTACTCGCTCCGCCCACCAGCCGACGTGTTCGGGCAGTGTGGGGGTCGTCCTGTGGGTACCCAGCCAGGTCGTGATCCAAATAATTGCCACACTTTTGGGTAGTAGGTTCCAAGAAGGTGTGCCAATTGTCTTGATCACGGCCTGCCGGCCAGCTCCCGACAGGGTGGCGGGATGGCTGGCAATTGAATGGAAGGAGTCCCCGGAAATCGGGTTGTCCAATCAAGCCAGCCGGTATTTCACGAAGCATTGGAACAACTTCTTTGTATGGTTCAATGCACATCACCTATGGCGCTCAGTGTTGCCTTTCACAGGTCGCCTGCACGGAGGGGTCCCCTTTTATTACAAGGGCATTGTGGTATGTGGGCCTGTTGGCATGTCGTCTGACTGTCTATGATATCAAAGCTACTAACTCTTACAATTATACGCGTGAAGGATAAACGGCGACTAATAGATAATTTCCCCAAAACAGGACGGTTCGAGTCATCGCCCTCAGGTATCGCACGTGGACGACTTGCTGGCTATTAGCGGCTAGCCCTCCTTGAGGCCGTGGCGTGTGGGCTTCGATATGCCCCTTCCCAGGCGAGTCGGCATGGGAGTACGTGCTCGGCTTCGGTTCATGGTCCCGCTGCCGTCGACTGAAGGCGATTTGGGCATGCTTTTGCTTGATAGTGATGCCTGGCTGTATGCCTGGCAGCCCCTCATCGGTAAAGTGGCAACAAGACGGTAACGCCCAAAGACCCAGGATGGGTTCGGGTCAGGTACCGATGCAACCACAGCATATGCTCATGGCTTCTTTTCCCTATACGTATTACCCTAACCCACGGGATCCAAATGCTGATGAGAGATGAGTTCCGTAATAAGGGTTATCGGCGTAGGGAGGCCAAACCGATTGATGAGTAATGCATCGGGTCACTGCCGTACTTAATGGCGAGAAGGGTAGATCCTATCCGAGTGGCATCACATATTCCATCTGGAAAATAGCCTTACCAGCCCTTTGACTTCCGGAACGACGATACTACTGTAGCGTCCCGAGCTTCTCCACACTTGCTTCCGTCCCGTAAGAAAAAGGATAGTCATTTCGCTGATGCCGGCTACTGGCTTTGGCAGTTCCGACTGTTGACCGCATCGATGCCCAAGATTGAACGTCCCCGAACGTGAACGTTCGCGACCACCGTAGTGGCGATGTTCTGTTCTTCCTGTCGGGGCGTTGTAAATATGCGTCGGTTTGATGCGGAGAAATGAAAATCACTGACGTGCAGCTTGACGTCGCAGCACACATATCTGATTACCTATTCCGGTAACAGCACTCTTCTAATCCCATACAAGCCGTTCCGCCCTATCCTACGCCTGCTGGGCTGCGCTGCCGTCGCACTGCAGCCAGGCCCAGGCACGAAGGTGATAGATCACCTTCTGCGCCCCAGATGGTCCAGATGTGCCAGCATTTAACCGCGCACCCTTGTAGGCCATCGGGTGTGGCGGTCATGACGTCGTGGCGAGCTGAACATGGTGTATCTGCGAGTGATGGGCGCGACTGACGTTGTCACCAGCGCCCAGGTGGTATTGTAGTTATGTCTAACCCTACGGCAGCAGCAGGAGAGAATCACTGGCCGGACCACTTACTCGGAGAAACGCATGCGCGTCGCTGAGATTTTTGTTACACGACGTATATGTATGACGAGCATGAGAGCTCTGCCCTACCACCCAAGTACCGGAAAAAAGACCGAAACTTTCGCAGATCGAAGTGAGTGTCGGCCTACAATGCCTAGGGCTTACGTGATGTGCTGTGCTGTCTCTGGGCTAGACAGTGTCACGCGGCCCATTTCTCCTGTGTTGTGCTCTGACATGCATGAGGAAAGCTGACGGGTATAAATGAAGCCGCCAAACCGCCGGCCAGTCGTGGCCCAACGTTTCCCCAGAAGTAACTTAAAATCCGGATAGGGGGTGGCGTAGATTGTGCGACGGGAAGTCCGACTGGCTTCACCGTTTCAGAGAAGATTTTATTTAAACGTGACGCTTCCGCGGAATATAGGGTTGGATGAGCTGACAATAATACGGCAAGACCAATTATCCGTTTTACCACGCTCAATAGGATCCGAGTTAATAAGAGTACTTGGCATCATGTAGGTTCAACCACATGCAGTAGTGAGTGACCTGATCCCGTATCTACCTTGTGCGGGTTTACAATATCTATTTACCGGTCAGCTTACCTGCGAATGGGTTACGAAGCTACCTTCGCTTTAAGTGGTTTGCCGATCATACCCAGGAATCACTTCACCCGCTTTCGTGCATACTGGGGATCTCACCGGCTCCCTATGTACGTAGATGAAGAAATGAAGATTTGTCTTAAGGTGCCACGGCGAAGTTCCAGTCACGCTGTTCTCATATTAACAGGGGCAGCCCGGAGTAGCAGCGCATCAGAGCTTATATATGGAGTGTAATACCTCACATGCCTCCCTGCAACCTAAAGCGCGGAATGATTACCTATATCGGAAGAATACCTGACTAAGCCTTTTAACACCTCACGGACTCTAGCCGTCCCCAGCCTGTGGAGACATCTTTTGCAAAATAGCTAGAGCTATCAAATGATTTGCCAAGTATTCTAGCCATTAGTGCAGTGAGAAATATGCGCGTAGTTGACCTCGAGTAGCTTCAGTTCGCAAAGGTTTCCGAAAATGAAGCTCCAGCAATGCATATGATACGGCATTCGTCTTAAGATAACTTCGTTTATTAAGCAACTACACTTAGCTACTTCCATGTATAACATTATATACCTCCATATGCAGGTAGACATTGTCCGAACGTCCTCCAGGTATGTGATTCCAACCTGACGATGCTGTGTTATAAATCCTACCAGCCGAGAACTGGAAATCAAAAGAAAAAGAGGTTGTGTCGCTAGCAGGAGTCGAACCTGCGTTTACACGGATCTTTTGAAGACTGTGTTAAGGGAAGTGTTTCCACAACGTGTTGTCCTAACCCCTAGACGATAGCGACTTCTTGTGAAGTATACCCCTGCTGCTCTGTATGGATTTACTTACGGCTAACTCATGCCCCGCACCCGTTTCGCCCACTCGCCCGCCTTAGCAGTGGAAAAGCTGAAAATGACCCCTCTTTCACTCCTAATCTAGCTCTCTTCTAAGGACATTTTCATCTTTGCCCTCCTTTCAATACAGCCCGAAGCTTATAGACTCATTAGTAAATTCCTCTTTCGGAGTCTCCTGCTGCTTCGTCATGCTAGAGAGGGTAGGAAAAGGAAAGGCTCAGCCAGCTTCGGCGGAAGCTTAACGCTTGACGGCGTGTTCGAGACTGCTTTGAGAAACCCGTCTTCCTTCTCTTTTTCTTATATATGTGATTTTTTTCCCTCGGAGCTGCCTATTTCGAGCAAGCCCGGGTTTTCCCTCTTTTCGTGGCCACAGTCCCCGAACAGGTTTGCAGTAGCCAGGCACATGTTGCCAAACGTACCGTACGACGCTTCGGGAGGCATCGAATCAACAGCCCCTGGACCCTTAGTATCGACGAAGTTCTCTATCATGTTTCGGCTACGTGCCTGCCTCCTGAAGCCCTGCCAGCCAAAGAATTACTTACTATGATGGTGTGGTGCCGGCATCAGCAGTGAGAACACAAAATGGAGTCTCCTTTGCCGAGACGGGGGGAACTTATTGGCTCACCATCAGCACTACTGCGACTTGTGGATATGAACATACACAAATCCGGTGCGGTAGCATTTTCCTGGACTTCCCTGGTCGTCATCCACAGTATACGTCTTAATATGTGCATATTTATCGTTCTCTCTGTTGTCTCTTCTTACAGCTACTTGAACGGATACACCGGTAGGTTCCATATTCTGCTTGGTTCTCTTTCCTCTCCTTCTGGACGACCCACCCCATTTTGACCATTTTCTTACACAGTACTGCTACCAAGTCCTAGTTTACGCTCATCTAGCATGAGGCGGAGAATTACACCCAACATATCCATTCGATCGTTAATCAGTACGCACATCGATATGGCTCCCCACGCCTATCTCTCTCTCTTCTCAGCCGTACACGTGGAGCGTGTCCAACGAGTCTCTTCCCGCTGTTGAACAAGTCCTACACGCTACGGTGCGACGAATGCTAAGCGCTGCTGCCCTTGGCCCGACGGCGTCAGCATTGCTCTTTCCTCATTGTCGCTCGTCAGTCAGATGACTTGGTATCGCCCCCGTAGACATGCTCATCGTGACTCTTGCCTTTCCGTGTGTGGCCGTGGCCGGGTACATCAAGTGCCAACGACGGCAGTCTCTCGTTGTACCCACAGTTACACAGCCCGATCCACGTATGAAGTCATAGCGTCCATGCGCACAGCATTCTTCTATCACGCTTCGGATGCTACACCTCTGGGAACAGCCGGTTTCTTCCCTTATTCCCCTGTCTGTCACCTCAAGGATTGGCTCCATGCTTCGCTCACGTGGAGGATATCGTACATGAACTAGTGTTCTCAACTACTTGGTTTAGAGCTAACGCGGCTCCTATCTCCCCTCGGGCTCTACGGTCAACCTACCTTTACGAAGCACACCTCCTCCTCTTAAGGTATACCCGCATGTGTTCATGTACGTGTGCTCGTTCGCCATTTCGGGAAAAGTCATAATAAGGGTGTAGTCCATAAGAGAGCGCAAGCTCCCTGCTCCATCAGCTTCCCATTAGCTCACACTTTTCCCATGTTCCCGTCCCTAGGTTACACTCTGCCGAGATTATAGGCCCCGGCGGCAGCCTGTCGTGCTAACTCCCGCATATCTATAATACTACTCTATCCCCACTGCGCAGCATAGCCATCTGTGCGAAGTTCCAGGCTCTCGGTAACCCAGAGATATAAATAAGTATAACTCGTCCCCACCCAACCAAGGATGACCTCCAGTTTCTCTCTTTAGTCGTCACAGGCTACTTGCCCCTGATCACACACTCATTTGTGCCATACAAACTCGAGGGGATCTAGACACAGGACATCGAGTTTCAGAGCTGTCGGCTCTTGTCAAAGAAACCGAGTTGGGCGCAAAAGAGAACGCGGCCCGCTTATCCACTATCCGCTGCAATTGGGGTCATAGCCGTCGCTATTAAAGCTGGCTACGGGATGCCGCTTTGAACCCTGGTTTCCACTATTATACTCGCGTTCATCGTTATCGTTGCTGTTGCAACGAGCCGATGCATTCCTCTTGACGCATGTACACCGGCACACCGTTACACCGACAGCCTGCATGTGGACCAAACAATTTTTTGGGCGCCTCAGCGGCGTATGGAAACGCCCCGTTTCCACCTCCTCATCCCTAAAAAGGCCTCTTGCCAAAAATGGAGGGGGCGTCAGACGATCGGCGTCTGGACCGGGCTATCAGCCCCCGAACTGGTCCAGCCGCTCCGTGTTCGCACTGACGGCCACAGCCGGCGCACTGGGCTGGGGTCTCGCCGCCGCGACACTGCAGGGGCCCCCCAGGCAGCACAGGGTTATGCTGTTTGACCGCAAGACCCCTAACCCACAATATGCATCGATGTCTGAGATGGAAGATGTAGGTTAATTATGTTTGAGCTCATCCACCCAGTATTTCCCCGTGACACTGTGCCGGAAATACCGAGATGTATCCTAATTCCAATTCCCACAACAGGCGATAGAGGAGATCCGACGTAACATCAAGTCGCATGGCGAAGCGGAGGACATTATCAGCACGGACCCCGATGATCTGCACGCCCACGGGTACTCGGAATGGTCGACGACGAACCCGGACGGCCTGCCGGTCGCCGTGGCGTACCCGCGGTCCACGGAGCAGGTGTCCATCATCGCGCGCATCTGCCACAAGTACCGCGTGCCCGTCATCCCCTACTCGGGCGGCTCGAGCCTCGAGGGTAATTTCTCGGCCCCCTACGGCGGTATCAGCGTCGACTTCGCCTACATGGCCCGCATCGTCCAGTTCAACAAGGATGACATGGACGTCGTTGTCCAGCCGAGCATCGGCTGGCAGGACCTCAACGAGCAGTTGAGCCGCATGGGCAGTGGGCTCTTCTTCCCCATTGATCCTGGTGCGTTGTTGGACTCCACTTATTCTTTTTCACCTTCTTTTTCTCCCCTTTCGCTGGTAAAGGGTTCCCAGATACCAAGATCCAATGTTTCATCCTGGCCGCATTGTTTCCGCCTACATTTCTTCCTAATTCACCAGGTCCAATCATGAATTAGACGGCTTCTCTAGACTAACCAGCAAGCCTTTCGACAGGTCCGAGTGCCAAGATTGGTGGTATGATCGGAACAAATTGCTCGGGAACTAACGCAGTCAGATATGGTACCATGAAAGATTGGGTCATCAATCTCACAGTCGTTCTGGCGGATGGGACCGTCATCAAGACGAGAAGACGCCCAAGGAAGAGCTCCGCTGGTTACAATCTGAACGGTATTTTCGTCGGTTCCGAGGGAACGCTAGGACTTGTTACAGAGGGTAAGTTCTCTACAAATAATGGACGGGCGGTCTCCTGAAACACATTAGCCACATTAAAGCTCGCTGTCGTCCCCGAGGAACAGTCAGTGGCCGTTGTAACATTCCCCACCATCCGCGATGCCGCTTCCGCGGCCGCCGAGGTGATGCAGACGGGAGTCCCCATCGCCGCCATGGAGATCATGGACGAGGTCCAGATGAAGGTCGTCAACATGGGCGGCGCTACGGCGCCCAAAGTCTGGAAGGAGACGCCCACACTGTTCTTCAAGTTCGCCGGCACGAAAACCAGCGTGAAGGAGAACATCAGTCGCGTCCAGAACATCACCAAGTCGCATAAAGGCGGTAACTTCGAGTTCGCCAAGGACGAACGAGAGCAGAAACTCCTGTGGTCTGCGCGGAAAGAGTCGCTCTGGTCTATGCTGGCATTGAGGAAGGAAGGCGAGGAAGTGTGTAAGTGCTCTCTGTTCTCCGCTGCTTGAGTCCCAGGAGGCCGGAAAAAGCTATGTCCCGGCCCCTTTCTGTCTTACCCCTCATCCAGAGAACTTACAGCCCAGCACAGGGAGCACGGACGTTGCGGTGCCGTTCAGCAGGCTGGCGGACATCATCGAGGTATCGAAGAAGGAGATGGACGACTTGGGCCTGTTCGCCAGCATTCTGGGCCACATCGGCGACGGCAACTTCCACGAGAGCATCATCTACAACCGGACCAAGGCCGAGGAGCGCGAGAAGGTTGAGGTCTGCGTCAAGAACATGGTGAAGCGCGCCCTCGACATGGAGGGCACCTGCACCGGCGAGCACTCCGTCGGCTGGGGCAAGAAGGATTCCCTGCTGCTCGAGGTCGGCCCCGACACCCTCGCCGTCATGCGCCAGATCAAACACGCCCTCGATCCCCTCTGGATCATGAATCCCGGCAAGATCATGGATCTCGCGTGAGAGTCGCTTGATGGTCGTCGAGGAAACAAGAGGGCCCATGGGGGATTCGAAGCTTTTCCATTTTGCGGCTTTTGGGGTTCTCAGTAACCCCGCAATTCCTCCTCTATCAAGGCTTTCTGAGCGGGACTCTTGAGATCCACAGTGCATCGTCATACCGCTAGTCACCAGTATGACTAGAATGGGGTCGATGGTTAAAAAGTGGCGGTAGCATTTGGAGCCAAAACCAGGTGTAAGGGGCTGGTAGCATATCCAGGAAAGAAGGAGCAAAAAAGGGGGGTGGGGTGACAAAAAGGGGAAAGGGGTGACAAAAAGGGGAAAGGGGGACAAATGAATATACAAAGCAACAGGCTCCAGGACGGGCCTTCAGTGTCGCGTTTGTGCATTGGGTGTTTGCATTGCCTGGTATTTGGTGTCGTGTAGAAGCATTAGTCAGCGTTCTTCATATCATATATGTATCTCCTACGTGCGCCCCAATTAAGCGCCGACGAGACTGAATACGCGGTTCCTCTTGAGTTTGTGAATCACCTTGTGGCTTATTTCCCTGTCCCGCCCATGGCTGAGGACATTTTATCCGGCGCCATACGATTCGCATAAAGTCTCCATGCCTCCTGCCTTCCCCCTGGGCGGTAACCCCTATTCCGCACTGCTTCGGCAATGATGCGACTTGCGCTGGATTGGAATGTATGGAGAGTCCCCACCAGCTCGATTATCTATTCATGCCTTGATCTCTCACTGTCTCCCCTGAGCCTCCTCATTGGAGCCGGCCACTTGCGAGACAGTGTATGCCGTCGACTCGGGCCGGATTTGCCCCTTATTGAGGTGGAAAATCACGTGCCGGGTTCGCTAGGTCGTGGGCATCCGCGAGTGCGTCTCATATTATGTTTCTCTACTGGTGGATACATCGCTGCTATAGAAATGATGGCATTATCGGCCTTATTAGTCCCGCAGTGTGGGATGGAGGGAGCCAGTGGGAGATAAATGGGTTTGCTCTACCGTACCTCTTAGATCAGTAATAACGGGGATCTAAGCTTAATGGCCTAAATCGGGTTGAGAGAATAACGTGTTAATAAGAAGATTTAGGAGTCGAATAACCTACTAGTATGTTTTATTATGAGTTGTAAGGATATTTTTGCGTGTCTTTTCACACGCAACTTCTTGTCATTATTTTTCCCAATTTTTGTTGATAGTAGGACCCAGCCGTGTATTGAAGGGACATGTCCATGAGTTGGTCCAGCAACTGGGTTGAATCCGAACATCGCACACCCCTGGGATTCCATCTTCTGTGGTAATCATACCTTCCAACGCTGTAGTTTACGACAAAGTGACAACTACGTACCCCTTGGTCACCTCTCAAGTTGTAAACCTCTGTTCAATGGCATCATAGGCGGAACCAAGCGGGCAGGTTCTTGAATCCAACGCAGCCTTGCGGTTAAACCCCATACGCATAACCGGTCCAAGCCACGATATATAGTCATTCGGATCGGTGTTGTTGCCGCCAAAGCGTAACACGCGGAGTAGGGCCCAATACCCTCTTGCGGTGGCATTTGTCTGCTCGTTCCCGTCGCCGGCCAGCCCCCGCGATACCCAGGCTATCGGTGAGGCATATATGACGCTGGGATTCATCCAACTAACCGGCAGGGGCGCGTATTCGGGCATCCCGGACTGCAGGATGTCCTCGTATGTCGGCACGCCCAGGAAACCCGGAAACAGGGTCATGTTGACCGGATGCTTGTAATCGATGGGGACGGATGAGTCGGAGCCGTAGAGCGTCGGCTCGAACATTGTGTCTGCCGGAATTACCTCGAGCCGCTGGAACACTGGAGGCATGCTGATGAAAGCATTCTATCGCCGGGGCTTCTTGATAGTTCCACTGACATGTTTCGATGTTTTGGCCGGGTTTCATCCTTGTTGAACGGTTTGACTCTTGGTAGCTCCAGCCCCCCGATATACACGCTGGTGTTTGTGCCGATGTAGTCTGCCTCGCGACGATCGTAGGGAAATCCGACGTACGGGACCCAATAGCTAGTTCCGTCTGCGCTAATCTCAGCGGATCAGGAGTACAGCAATTGTCCTAGGGGAGCATCCTGTCCTTTGGCGGGGTAACTTGGATATCTACCTCTCGACTCTCCCATGGCTGGAGGGCTAAGGTACTCTCAGAGAACTCGGCGTCGCCATGGTTAGGATCGTCGTTGAATTCAAAGCCATGGTACCAGTAAAAAGGACTAGTTACCCACTCGCTCAGGAGATTGACATACGACGCTGGGCGGTGCGAGATAGTGTAAGTCTTGGGAGACTGAGACGTGTCCTCAATATTTATTTTTTGCGGTGAGGGCGCTGCGTCACGGAGACTCAGTTTCGTTGGGGTGATTTCCGTCCCCAAATGGACGGCGTTGAACGCATTCACCATCCGCGTGCCCTGGTGCGCCGTAGATGCAACTATATCCGAGTTCAAGGCCGAAAGGGGCATCGCTGTAGGTTGTAGGAGGTTTGGATCTCGGCTACGCTGAGCTCCTGCCTCTGTGACTTGACGAGGGCGTAGCAGCCATCTATAAAAGGAGTTGCTATTGATGTGCCAGAGATGAGGCCGTAACCTCCGCCGCCAACAGGCCGAGTGAATAGGATGTTCCCCCCAGGGGCAGGGATGTCTGGTTTGCCGGGGGGGGGGGGGGGGGGGGGGGGGGGGGGGGGGGGGG
>QJNZ01000427.1:0-78629 GCA_004155055.1 Monosporascus sp. CRB-8-3
AAGAGCTGAAGCTATATCTAGCTGCTCTCCCCCCCCAGTTGGAAATGAGGAACCTAGGACTAGGACACATCAGAACCACAGCCTGAAAAATGCAACACAATTACCCACATAGTAGCATCTTCTGGTTTTGTCTCTTAATATCCTAATCCAGCTTATGTTGTATTCGAGGTACCGTTCCGCTTCGGTACAAAAAGCTAAGATAGAAAAACGGCAGGCTCGGCGTAAGGGCGCTTTAAAGCAAGGAAACTACAAAGGCTCGACTTTGGAGAAGGTTTTAAAGTCCCCTTAATCGCTTCGAACAGGACTAAAGCGTTTACATACGCAGGGCCGTTGTCGATTAGAAGCAAAAGAGGCTCGCCGACGCGGTGATATCCGAAAGGATTCGAGAGAAAGCTCGAGAAAGAACTATTAAAAGGACCAGGAAAAGCCAAGATGGCGACTGGAAAAGGAACAGCGTCTGGAAAAAACGTGGTGGGTCAGCCGGAAAGCTTTGACATGGAACAACTAATAAAGGTATTCGCCAAGCTGTCGAGCGAAAGCGAAAAGAAGGATACGTACCTGGACTGGAAAAATTTCGACTTTAAGCTTAGCGAAAAAAATCGGCTGCGAAGCAATAATAACTAGAAAATATAGAAAACGGTTGTTTAAGTAACCCTAATGGCGGTTAAGTACCGTAACGGTAATTCGGCGAAACTTACCTATATTAATAAAGCCAAATTAACCGTTACGGTTATTGCTAACGTTAAAGAAACCTTTATAACAGTCGTTACTGGATTTACAAAGGGAACGGAGATAATTAAGGTATTAAAGCGCTTATATAGAACCAAAAAAAATCGACCAGAAAATAAACCTTTAAACCCAGCTCCAATTCGTTAAATAAGACAAAAAACAGTCGGCGTTGGACTATGTAGTCGACTTCAAAAACCTGGTACGGCAATGCAACGAAATCGACATACCTGTTAACGCTGGACAACAGGTTACTATGTTTATTAACTCGATTCGGGATGACGGCGATTGGAAGGGCCGAATAAGAGGAATGCTTCGTCAGTACCCAACCATGACGGTAAATCAGGTATATGACGACTTTATCGCCGAATTTCGAAAAAAGGAAAAGGATTCGAAAAAAGGAAGTAGCAATAACCACAACGCGAAACAAAACCGATAGAATAAGCCCCAATAAAACAAGGAAGGCCAGTTACTTTGCTTTATCTGTAGTAAATACGGTTATATAGCAAAGGATTACCCGAAACGGAAAAATAATAACGAACGGTCGAAACGTAATGTAAAATGCGAGGCTAGCTTTATACCGGAAAGGCTGCAGGACTTGTACAGGACGAATGGAAAAACTTTTTAATGGCTTCTAGGGCGACGGCGAGGTTTGGATAGCTTTATGGCAACCCTAGGGCTATAAGGGCGTATCGGCAGATAGGGTAATTTATTATTAAAAAATTAAAAGGATTAAAAGGGCTTTAATTTGTAACCCTAGGATTGCAAGGATAAAAAAGCTGAAGCTATATCTAACTGCTTTCCCCCCCCAGTTGGAAATGAGGAACTTAGGACTAGGACATATCAGAACCACAGCTTAAAGAATGCAACATAATTGTTAACAATTACCTTAAAAAATGGTTAACGTTATTAAAAAATTTTAATATACTGCTTTTACGATATATATTACAGTTTCGTTATAATTAATTTTTTTTATTATATAAATCCTTTAACGTAAATATACGCTTTATATTTTTTTTTAGCTTTCTTATAAACGTATACTTTTTTCTTAACACCTATTTAATATTAATAAAATGCTTTTAAATAACCTTGCTAAAAAGATATAAATTTAAAAATTCCGCGCGAAAGGTTTTCCTTAATTTTTATAAAAATAACCTTAAGTTATATTTTTTATTTTAAATTTTTTATAATTTCTTTTAAAAATAAGTTATTATCGTTAAATAATAAACAATTTATACATATTAATATCTAATATATTAATTATTTATTCGAATTTATAAACGTTTTAAATAACCTAATTAATATTTTTAAGGTTACTAAAACGGTCTTTATTATTATTTAACATTAATATATTAAAATAAAAAACATATAAACTATTTTAGCCCTTACCTTTTTAAGTTAAAACTAGCTTTAATTCTTAAATTAATTTTAAAGCTTTATCTAAGGTTTTTAAGGTATATAACTTAAAAATAATCTTTTTCGGGCGTCCTCTTTTACATTTTACCTACTTAATTTCTTAATTTATATTATTTTTTAAAACGACGTTATCGTTTTTAATTTTTATTTTTACGCCTTACTTTTAACGGTATTCTAAACGCTTTTATATAAGTTATAAAAATAATTAGATAATATTTTTAAAATTAAAACGTTTACTTAATTTTTTAAAATTTTCGTAAATAATAATATATAATATTATAAATAACCTACCGCCTTTTAGCCATTATACCTTATAATTATATATCTTCTAATAATTTACTAACATTCCTTTTACTTTACGTGTTGTTAATTTTTTTAATTTAATTCGACAATTTTAATTAATTAAATCTATATATTTACTACCAAAAATTCGGAAATAACCGTTATTAGATTTATATAATTTATTTAATTTAAATACGTTTTTAAAATATTTAATTAATATTATATCTCTTAGCGTAAACTAATTTATTTTATTAATAATATACTTTATTATTTTTATTTATACGGAAATTTTACGCACCTTATTTTACAGAAATTATATTTCTTATTTCATAATTCCGTTCTAATACTAATTATATACGTTAAAAATTATTAATTTAATATTTTCCGTAATATAAACGTTTTTAATTATTATTATACCAAACTTTTTACCGCTATCAAAACGTAAAATTTGTAACTTTTTACGTTTACCTTTTTAGTTTAATAATAACGTTTTTAATCGTTTTATAACTTACGTAATATATACGTATAAATTTTATTAAACCTTCTTTTTACTTTTAAACCAATAATATTCTTTATAACGTAATAAATTGTTTATAAAAAAAAATAACTTTTATTTTTAATATTAATAAACTTAACTAACTTTATATTATACTAAATAATCTTTCCTACATATTTCCCTTATTTTTAAAAGTTTATAAATAATATTTTTCGTATCTTTCTTTTATTATATACTATATAAAAATATTTTTTATATTATTAAGGTTTAAATTTATCTCCGTAAACCTTTTAATAATCCATACTAATCGTTCGGTATTAAGGTAATAAAAATAACGGTATTAAAAAATAATTTTCTTTATAACTTTTTCCGTTATTAAAACCTTCCCGTCCTTAAAAACGTTCGAAAATATACGTTTTAAATTATTTATTAAATTACCTTTATCTTTTTTATTAAATACCTCCCCTAATATAAATCTCTATTAATAATTTTTATCGTTTATTAAATCTAGAGCTTTAATAATAAACTCCGGCTTCTTATAAAACTATAAAAAAATCTTTTCCGAAAAACGTTAATTATTAATAATTAAATCCTATTAAGGTTTATTAATAAGTTACGATTTAAATAATTTCTTTTTTTATAAAATATCGTTCCGGAAAATATTTTTAATAAAAAGTTATTAATACATAACGTATATTTAACTATAATTTCGGTTTTTTATTAACCCCTTTTAAAAATTATTTAACGATATTAACAAAAATAATAATTCCAGGTTTTTTACCCGTTATAATTTATATTCCCTTATACTTAATATTTATTATAATGTTTTTTTTAAAATCGCTAATATTATTCGTAATATTAACATTTACTCTTAAATCCCAAAATAACTTATTTAAATCATTCCCGTAAAAGGAATAAATATATAAAAACATATCGCTTTTTATAACCGTTTTTTTAAAACGTTCGCCTTTTTATAATTTAAAGCAATTAATTATCTAAGCTTTAAGGCATTTAACTATTAAAGCTCTTTAGGTTTTAAGGCACTTAATTACTAAAGCTCCCTAAACTTCCTTTTAAATCATTTCATTATACTATTACATAAAATTCTTAAGCTATTATTTTTTTAATACGGGCGTTAAAGGTTTTTCCGTTTAATCGGTATAAATCCTTTAAACCGTTAAGAATAAATTACTTTTCGTTTTTATTACCGCTATAAACGTTATAAAAATTACTACTTTAATTATTTTATCTATTATTACCCTAACGTTAACCACGTTTTTTTTCCTTTGCCGTTTTTCTCTTTTTACGGTTTAAAGCAGTTTTTCGTTAGATACTCGTATTTACCATAATTAAAACAAAGTAATTTTCCGTTCTTATTTTATACAAGTCTATTGTTTCGGAAATTATTATTATTATTACCTTTTCCCTTACCTCTTTCGGCGTTATAAGACTTTCTGTTCTTTTTTTTATTAACGCGGTTATAGAATTCGTTATTAAAATCGTCGATCAGCTGTTAAAAAAAGTAATTAATTTGTCTAAGCATTAATTAAATCGTTTTATACCAATTACTAACGCGGTTCTTTATAGCAATAAAAAACATAATAATTTATTTTTTAAATCTTAGCTTTATATTACAGCCCTTAACCTTTTATAACAGCTTTTAAAATTTCGTAATAAACTATATAAAGTTTCTTTTATCGTATATAATTTTGTTAAACTCTTTTTAAAAAAAACTTTTACTTAATTTTATCTATAGCTACATAAATTTTTTTAAAAATCCTTAATATTTTCGGTTTTTTTTAGTACTTATAATTAACTTTAAAAGCGCCTTTTTATACGTTTTAATCATAATTTTTGCAAAACGTAATTAATTAAACTATTTCAATTTTATTCCGTCCTTATAATTAATTTTTTCAAAAGTAAAAATTAAAACGTTTCCAACGTAACTTTATATCTCCATTATTAAACTTCTTAAAGTTTTTCTTTTTTCCCTTTAAACGAACGCTTAATTCGTTAAAGCTATCTAAATTACTAAAACTTAAAAAACTATTAAGGATATTAAGGGAACTATCATGACGGTTTTTTCGCTCTCGGGAACCTTTAGAAAAATCTAAAGGCAACCTATCCGAATCGCCGGGGTCCTTACGTACCACACTTTTTTCTTTACGTAACCTTTTTTTTTTTTTTTTTCATTTTTCTCCCTTTTCGGGAAATTAAGCTTTTTAATAAACTACCTCCTTAATTGCGTTTCGCCTTCTTTTAAAGGGTTAATTCTTTTTACGTTGTTCTCGACGGCGATAAAGATTTTTTACAAACCTTTTACCCCTTAAACGTTTTATAAAACGTTTTTATAAATACTTATATTTCGTAAACTCCGTATTACTTTTAATTAAAGTAATTCTTATTAAAGTACGCCCCCGAACTGGGATATATTTAATAATTATTTTATAATATTATTTATTCGGTTTATTATATCGTTATTTCTCTTTTAATAAAACTTTAACTTTTTAACTTTATTTTTAACCGATTTATATTTATATTTTCGTATGTTAACGTTCTTCTTAATCCTATTTAAATTACTACCTAAAGATATATAAAACGTATTTAATTTTAATTAAGGCTATTATTTTTATATAAAGGTTTTATATCGGTTTTTTAATTATTATTATTAAAATAATAAGGTTTTTCTTAAAAAAGTCTCGAAAACAGGTCTTTTTCCTACCGCCACGCCCATTATAAGCTCTTATTCTTCCCTTTTACTATAAAACTTTTTATCTTAAAGGTTCTCCTAATCGAAAAAAAAATAAATCGTTATTCGTAAACTTCTTATCCCGCATAAAAACGAAACCCTTATTACGTAAGCTTCTTTGCTCGGCTATAAGGAACTACCCTAGGATATATTTTTACTCGCTTACCATCGTCAACCGCCTATTTTCTCCTAAGTTAACTAAGCAACTTTCTTTTAAAATTCGTACCCTTTTTATTAATTTAACTTGTAAATAATTACTTCGTTTAACGTATTACGGTTATTAATTAATTAAAAAATATTACCATATTAATAATTATAATAATTAAATATAGGAATCTGACGAATAATATAGGGTTATTCTAGGAAAAACTGAAAAGGTTTAGGGGCAATCGCCCTTATATACACGTTTAGCTATATAAAGAATGGTTCCTAGATAAAGGCTGTTATCAGATATAGGGGACATCAGTTATGTTATTCTATTAGGCTAACTTGCGTATGTTTCTCGTACGCGTACAGCTTTTGTATAACCTAGTAACGGAATATATATCTTCCGATCAAAAGAACCCTTTCCGTATATAAAATACGTTTAACACCCCTTACTAACTGATATACCCCTTTAACGCCTTAAAATATTTATAACGTTAATTGTTACTTATTATTACTTCCTAAAGTTACAGCTTTCTATTCGACTTTTCCTCCGGTAATTAAATTTTTCTAATTAGTTAATTCCTCCTTTAAAATTATTTATAAGGTATTTTTCCGTCATTCGAAAACTTCCGTAATATTTACCAGTTCTAACTACTTTTTAAAATGCTTAAATAATTCGCGTAATAAGGTTTTAATTAATTTATCAGCTAATATATCGCCCGTAAACGTATAATCTACTTTAATTAAATCCTTTTTTACGGTTTCTCGTAGCTAATAATTATATATATTTACGTACCGTAATTTCGTCTGTAACAGGGTAACGTTAACGTTAACAAGCCGTATAATCTGTTAATTATCGTATTATATATTTAGCGGTCCAGTATTTAAGATAACTTTTAGTTTTTTAATTAATCGAAAGTTAAATAAGGTTTCTTTTGTAATTTACGTAAAAAATAGCAATTCTACTTCGGTTGTAAAAGTAATTATTATGTTTTATTTATTTGCCCGCTATTTTATTACTTCTTTAAATAGTTTTATAACGTAAACTTGGGAGTTTTTTCGATTAATTATATTATCTGCAAAAAAGGCGTTATTTTAAATATTTAACGAATCTTCGTTTCCGAATTGTAATATTAACGTTTTGGTTCTAATTAAATATAATATAATTCGATTAACGGCTTTATAATATACGTCGTTAGGGTTTAAATTAAAACGGGTAAATCGGGATACGGTAAAAGCTATATCGGGTTACGTATTAACTGCTACGTATAAAATAAAACCGATTTTTTTCTGATATCTGTTAATAAAACCTAAATAGGCTAAATTAAAATTCGGCAATAACTCGACGCTTGTTATTAACGTATTTAAAAGGTTATTTAAACTTTTTTTAAAAATTAAGTTAATTAACTTATTTATAAAATCGGATTAAAATAATTAGATTTTCCTATTAAATCTGTTTCTAATTATTTTGATGCCGAGGAACTACTATAGGTCCTTATCTTTTATAAAGGTATACCGTTTCCGAATTTGCTAAATCAACTAATCGACAAGGTCTTGATTTTCTTTACGATATACCGTAATAATATCGTCTACGAAGAAAAAAATAAATACCTTTTAACGAATAAAATAATAAAGTTTAATAGAAACGGGGTTAAGTCCTAATTTTTTAAACGTTCCGATAAAATCTTTCTGTTATAATAACAGCGATTCCCGTAAGCTATATAAAACTTTCCTAATTAAAAAAATTTTTTTACGTTAAAAATACCTTAAGAACGTTTTTATGTATATTTCGTAAGGTAAGTTAGCATTAACGAAAACGTTAATAACGTTATACTATTTAAATTCTAAGTCGAATTTAGCCGTTATAACGATTAAAGCTTTAAACAACCTTTTAATTAAGGTAAATACGTATATATTACTATAAATAGCTTTAAATTATTAATCGTTTCGTACAACGAAACGTACTTTATATTTTTGCAATTAGCTATACTTATTAAATTTGTAAATATATACCTATATATATCCTAAAACCTATTTCCCTTTAACATAAAATTAATTAATTATTTCCCAGAATTACATTTCCTTGTAATTTTACAAATAAACCTTTTCGGTTTTACGAAATATTTCCCCTAACGGGTATATATTTAGCTTTTTATAACCTTACGGCGGTAACGGTAAATTACGCCTATATATCCGGTTTAGCAATTTAAATATTTTTTTACATACTAAAATATCAAAGTTTTTCCGATTAAAATAACGCGTATTTCGGGTAATTAACTTTTTTAAATTTCCGCAGTTTACCGGCCGGTTATCGATCGTATTTATAAAATAAACCAGTTATTTTATATTAAAAGCGGTTTTCCATATTTTATAATCATTTCGAATAATACCACCTCGGTACGGAATATACGGGAAACCTACGTTTATAACCTATAAAATACTTTCGTTTTTTACCGTTATACTAGGTTAAACAGTTTAATAAAAACTTAAAATTACCTTTATTTTTTCTGTCGGCATATTAATCGTAATAATTATTAAAGTAAACGTTAGTAACGGTAATAATCTAAGGAACGGAAATAATTCGAATATAACGGTTATATAAAGGTAATTAATTTTATACGATCAGGTTTATTTTTTCTTATCCCGTACATTTTTAACGCTTATGTTACTTTAAAATTATCCCGTTTAAGTCTTTATCTTTCTTTTAAATATATATATATAAATAACTTTAAACCTAATTAAATAACTTTACCTATCGCAATAAGTTTTATAACTTATCTTTCGTAACGTAAAAAAAATCATTTTTTAAATTTTTAATATTACTTAAAAAAATTACCTTTTCGTTAAATTATACGTTTCGAATAATAATAACCTTATTAATTAACGGGTTCTAAATTTCGTAAATATTCGTAAATCGGTAACCGATAAAAAAGTTAATCTATATTTTAAGATTTAGTTTTTAAAGTTTCCGTTTTTTCTTTATAACAGTAATTATTATAACGTAAATTATATAACCGTATACTCGTAAATAAACTTATTAAAGTTTTCGATTAAGTATTATAATACTGTCTCTATATATTAAATAAATGTAATAAATTTTATATAGGCTTTATTAAAAAAATACGTATTTAAGGGTACGGTTATATAAATATATTGTTATTCCAAAAATATATACGATTAAAAACGAAAATAATTTAACATTATTTCGTATCATAATCGTTTTTTCCTTAATTATACCCTTTAAACGTTTTATACCCCCGTTTTAAGCCTAGGTATACGATATTAAAAATTTAAATCTGATACTAAAAAAAAGCAATTATAATATATTTCTAAATAAATAATTTTTCAAGATTTCGTTATTATATTCGATTACCTATGGAAAAATTTTATCCTGGTTTTTTAAAATTTTTAGAAAATATTAAAATACGTTAATTAATATATTTTGCTTTCGGTTATTAAAATATATATTTTAAATACAGCCTAAGTACCTATCGGTAACAAATATAACGTATCTATATCCTTCAAGGTTTTTTTCGAAATTTATAAAATCGATAACAATTCTTTATTCTAATCGGAAAACTCCTTCCCTTAATTCGCGGCATATTTACTTCCTAGCCTTCGCCTTATTATATATTTGGCATTCGATTATTATAAAACCTTTCAAACAAATTCCCTTCGTATAAAACTATAACTAAACGATTATTTCGGGCCTTAAATAACCTAATCTTAAATATTACATAATACCGTTACCGGTTCGTAATAATTTTACTATTTATAAATTAATATTTCGTTTATAAGTTATAAAAGTTACGTAAATAACTATTACGTTAATATTTTCGATAATAAATTATTCGAATTTATTTATTAACATA
This sequence comes from Monosporascus sp. CRB-8-3, assembly GCA_004155055.1. Lineage (NCBI taxonomy): Eukaryota > Fungi > Ascomycota > Sordariomycetes > Xylariales > Monosporascus > Monosporascus sp. CRB-8-3. The sequence continues at coordinate 9,689 of QJNZ01000427.1, forward strand.
ATAATTATTTAATTATATTTATTTCGAATAAAGTTATTAATTCCTTAATTATCCTATTAATATTTGTTTTTTCGGAGCTGCCGGAAAAATATTAAATTATATACGAAATTCTTACAATAAACTACGTCGTATAAACGTAACGTTCTTAAACTTTTAAAACTTTAAAGTAATATATTTACTTTTCCATATCCTCTAATTAAGATAAAATTATTCCTTACGTACACTCTATCGCCCTAAATCGTTAATTTATAATTTAAGAATCTGCTAATAAAATTAAAAATATATATTATAAATTCTAAATTCAAAATAAACGAATTCCTTAAAAAGTAAAATAAAACGTTTATTATATTATTTTAATCAGTAATTAAAAAATTTATAAAAATTCGTTTTACTCCCTTTAAAAGTTAATCGGTTTTTTAAGTAATTATCTTCTCCATACCTTTCGATAAACGATTAACTTCTTTCTTTAAAAATTAATTAAAGTTAATTCGTTAATAAATTAATTTTAAAATTTCGTTATTAAAACGGAAAATAACTAAGGCCTTATTAAGGAATATATAATAACATTAAGATAATATATAATAAAAGCTTAAATAAGCTTTATAACATATACTTTAAATATTTAATTTTTCGCGTTTTCGTTTATTAATATTTCGGTCCAAATATAAACCTTTACGATTACCTCATTTCGACCTACGTCCTAAAGTTTTTTCCCATAGTTAAAAGTTAATATCCTTAACCTTTTCCTAATCAAAATCGTCCTTATTAAAAGGGTCTATAAGAATTCTATAAAACGCCAAAAACGCTACCTTAATATTTCGTAATATAAATAATAACTAGGTCATGGTTTAATAATCGAAAAAATTAACAGTTATTTCCTGATAACTAATTATACCGTTTTCGATTTTAGTTTTTTTTATTTTTTAGAAAATTATCGTTTATATCCTAATAATAAAAATTAATATTATATATAAATCGTTAACTTATACAACCGGTATTTTCGTCTTTAAAATCCTATATTACTATTCTTAAGTTATAACCTTTTACTTCTTTATAATTTATTCGTTTAACTTTTTCGTTAATTTCGAAGTTTATTTTAGTTTTTTACAGTATTTCCGTTACGTATTAATTAAAAACCTGCTGTTATACATTTTGCCGGATTTAATTAAACTGGCGTATTATTCCTATAAGTTCTTTCCTAAAAAAAAAATTCGTTTTCTTAATTACTAAAAATACCAACTCCAGGATTTATTTCGTAAAATCGTTAATCTTTTTACAGAAAGTTTTATATTTCCGATTTTCGTAAATATACGTCGCGAAATCCTAAATATAAGCTTGTCTGTTTTCGGTAATTATTTCAAGGGTATTTATTAAATAATTCGTATAATCGATTTTTTCGACGGTTTTTCCGAAAGATATAAATATAATTAAAAAGCTATTTGATATATTATTTCGTATCGTATAACGGATTCGTTTTTTTAAATACAAAGTTATATCGGATTTTATAAATTCGACAAGTTATAAAATATTCTAATTAAAATTAATATAACGCCAAATATTAAGTACGTACGTTCTGGATTAAAATTTATTTTTAAAACGATTTTAATCTTTAAGTTCTTTATAAATAACGGAAAACTGTTAGCAGTTACAGTGATCAAATGCAGGAATCTGGCAAAATGCGCATGGTTATTCTAAGAAAGACTGAAGAAATCTGGGGGTAATCGCCCTTGTATATACGTTTAACTGTATAAAAGATAATTCCTGGATAAAGGTTATTTTAAGCAGTATTTGCAGTTTAGACGTACCAGCCATAAGCACTTAAAAATACCAATTACCGATATACCCTTTTGCGTTAAGTAACCTTATTTACGTAATCTTTTAAAATCAGATTTAAAACTTTAAAAAAATTTATTAAAAAGTTATTAAAATCTTTAATTTATATAGGATTTAAACCTTTATTTCCGTTATTCTCGTTTAAAATAAGGTTACGCAATTAACCGTTATACTAAAAAACCGGCTTTTTTACTTTACCGTTTTTTTACAACCGTCCCGGAATACGTAACTTACTTTTTCCGAAACGTTTTAAACCAGGTTAGGCGTTAATATAAAAAAACGTTTTATATATACTAACTTATTATATTAAAGGTTTTATAACTTTAAAAATCGGTTCCATTTTTTAACGACAATATCAGTAAATAATTAAAATCATTACTTTTTAAATTCCCCTTTATAAAAAACTATTAAGTAAAGATTTTTTTCCGGTTAATTAAAAGATATTAATTAATTATAAGCTATATATAAAATATTAACGCCTTTAAATAAAAACTAACGTAAAAAGTTATAACTATATATAAATAAATAATTTTATAAAAAATTAAAACCTTAAAACTAACAAATAAACAGATATTTTCGGATAATCGTAAGAAAAATATTACGGTCGTCGCTTTTAATAACAAAAAACAGGTTTTAATAAGGGAACGCCCCTTTTCCCGTACAAAAAAAATCCAACGAAACTATTCTTTTACTAATTACTTTAATTAAATCTTAAATATTTTTTAACTTTTCTTATATTTTCTTAAATTTTAAATTAGTTATAAACCGCTCGAAATTTACTTTATCAAATAATTTTATAAATCCGTTAATAAAATTATTTTTGTTTTTTACGTATTAAAAATTAATATTTCCTTTTCGAACTTTTTAACGTACGTAATAATATTCGATTCAAATATAACGCTTCCTTTATATTATCTATATCTCTTTTACCTATTTAAACGTATTTATATTATTCTTTAAAATAGGAATAAAACTTTTAAATATAAACCTTAATTCTGTTAAAAAATTTCTAATCTTAGTTACCTTTATAGCTATTATTCTTGCTTTTACGTATTTTATTTCCGTAATATATTTAATAACAATACTTTATAACTTCGAAATCTATAAAATAAACGTTCCGGTTATAAAAAATACATAACTTATTATAAACTTTATTAATTTACAGTTATTTATAAAGCTTATATTTATTACTTTAAATAATTTTAAGTTATTATACTTATAATATAAATAATCTTTTCGTAACTTCCGGTACCGAAAAAATATATTTAATATACTATTTAAGTATTTCGGCAATTTTTTAATATATTTTTAATATTTAAATAACGGGTTACTTATAAACCTTACTTAAATTAACGTTATAAACGTTATATTTAATTTATTAATATAACTTAAAAAATTAAATTTCTTTACCAGGTTTATATATTGAAACGTTTTTTTTTTACCAACTACGCCGTTATATCTTATAACGTATTTCAGGTAATTCTTAATAAATAATATAAATTCCTTTTTTATCTTATTTAAGCCGATTAATTTCAATAACTTCTTAATATATTATTATTAATCTAGCCTAATATTTTTTATTAATAAAAAACGGACAATTTATATACCTAGGTATTAATCCGCATTACTTAAATCCTTAACTAGGACGTCCTTAACAATCTTTTTAACAATATCTTTAAAACGTTATTTATTAAAACCGAAAAACAAAAAGTTATCTACATATAAAGCGATAACGTTTTTTATTTTAAAATTATAATATATCGCATTATCCGAAGTTAACGGACGGAAACCTTACTTCGTAAATATCTTTTTTACTCTTTCTTATTAAGCAGTTCCGGCTTACTTTAAACCGTACAGTAAGTTTATTAATTTAATAACCTTTTTAGGGAAAAACCCATATATTTCCCTATTTTTTAAATACGTATTAAAATATTCCTTTAATATCGGAAATTATTTCATATAAATATTTTCCTTTAACTTACTATTTAAATATATAATAATAAAGTTTATCTAAAATATATATTATTTTAAAAAAGCAATTAACGCCATTAAAATTCTTTAATATACTGCCTTTACGGTATTTGCTATTATTTCGTTATAATTAATTCCTTTTCGTTATATAAATCCTTTTACGTAAATACGTACCTTATATTTATCTAATTTTCCTATAAACGTATATTTTTTTTAACACCTATTTAATATTAATAAGGTGCCTTTAAGCAACTTTATTAAAAAACGTAAATTTAAAAATTCCACGTAAAAAGTTCTTTTTAATCTTTATAAAAATAACCTTAAGTTATATCTTTCGTTTTAAGCTTTTTATAACTTCCTTTAAAATCGGGCCGTTATTTATAGCAGTAAATAACTTATAAATGTTAATATTTAATATATTAATTACCTATTCATATTTGTAAATATTCCGGATAACTTAATTGGCATCTTTAAAATTACTAAAACGGTTTTTATCGTTATTTAATATTAATAAGTTAAAATAAAAAATATATAAGCTACTTTTGCTTTCGCCTTTTTAGATTAAAACTAATTTTAACTTTTAAATCAACTTTAGGGCTTTATCTAAGGCCTTTAAGGTATATAACTTAGGAACAGTTTTTTTCGGGCGTCCCTTTTTACGCTTAACTTGCTTAATTTTTTAATCCGTATCGTCCTTTAAAATAATATTGTTATCTTTATTTTTTATTCCTACGCCTTGCTTTTAACGGTATTTTAAACGTTTTTATACGGGTTATAGAAATAATCGAATAATATTTTTAAAATTAAAAGGTTTACCTAGCTTTTTTAAATCTTTATAAATAATAATATACGGTATTATAAATAATTTACCGCCTTTTAACAATTATATCTTATAATTATATATCCTTTAATAACTTAATAATATTCCTTTTATTTTACGGGTTGCTAGTTTTTTTAATTTAATTCGATAATTCTAATTAATCAGGATTATATATTTATTACCGAAAATTCGAAAATAACCGCTATCGAATTTATTTAATTTTTTCGGCTCGAATACGTCCTTAAAACATTCGATTAATATTATATCCTTTACCGTAAACTAGCTTATCCTATTAACAATATATATTATTACCTTTATTACAAAATCCCAGAAATATATAAAGATTTTTATCTATACGGAAATTATACGTGCCTTATCTTGTAGAAATTATATTTCTTATTTTATAATTCCGTTTTAATATTAATTATATACGCTGGAAATTATTAATTTAATACCTTTTATAGCATAGAAGGTTTTAATTATTATTATATCGAATTCCTTGCCGCCGTTAAAACGTAAGATTTGCATTTTTTTGCATTTGCCTTTTTCGTTCGGCAATAACGTTTCTAAACGTTTTATAACTTACGTAATATACGTACATAAACTTTGTTAAATCTTATTTTTATTTTTAAACGAATAGTACTTTTTATAATATAATAAGTTATTTATAAAAAAATTAAAATAACCTTTGTTCTTAATACTAATAAACTTAATTAACCTTACGTCGTACCAAATAATTTTTCCCATATATTTCCTTCGTTTTTAAAGGTCTGTAAATAATATTTTCCGTATTTTCCCTTCGTCGTACGCCGTATAAAAAATGTTTTTTATATCGTTAAGGTTTAGATTTATCCCCGTAAACCTTTTAATAATTTATATTAATCGTTCGGTACTGGGGTAATAAAGGTAACGGTACTAAAAAATAATTTTTTTTATAATTTCGTCCGTTATTAAAACTTTTCCGTTTTTAAAAGCGTTTAAAAATACGCGTTTTAAATTATTTATTAAGTTATTACCGTTTTCCTTACCGGATACCTCCCCCAGTACGAATCCCTATTAATAATTCTTATCGTTTATTAAATTTAAGGCCTTAATAATAAGCTCCGGTTTTCCGTAAAATTATAAAAAAATCCTTTCCGAAAAACGTTAATTATTAACAACTAAATCCTATTAAGGCTTATTAAAACGTTATAATTTAAATAACTTTCCTTTTTATAAAATATCTTCCCGGAAAACATTTTTAAAAAAAAATTGTTAATATATAACGTATACCTAATTATAATTTCGTTTCTTTTTCTATTAAACCCTTTTAAAAGCTACTTAACAATACCAACAAAAATAACAACTACAGGTCCTTTACCCGTTATAATTTAAATTCCCCTAAACTTAATATTTATTACAATATTTTTCTTAAAATCGCTGATATTATTTATAATATTAACGTTCGCTTTTAAATTTTAAAACAACTTATTTAAATTATTTTTCCAAAAAAAATAAATATGTAAAAACATAACGTTTTCTATAATAATTCCTTTAAGGCGTTCGCCTTTTTATAACTTAAGGTAATTAATTGCCTAAACTTCAAAACATTTAATTACTAAAACTTCCCGGGCTTTAAAGCACTTAACCGTTAAAACTCCTTAAACTTCCTTTTAAATTATCTTATCGTACCACTGCATAAAATCTTCCAATTATTATTTTTTAACGTAAACGTTAAAAATCTTTCCGTTTAATCAGTACAAATCTTTTAAACCGTTAAAAATAAATTACTTTTCGTTTTTATTACCGTTATAAACGTTACGAAAATTATTACTTTAGTTATTTTATCCATTATTACCCTAATATTAACTACGTTTTCCTTTTTTTCCTTTACCGTTTCTCTTCTTTTATAGCTCGGGGCAATCCTTTACTAAATATCCGTATTTGTCATAGTTAAAGCAAAATAGCTTTTTATTTTTATTTTATATAAACCTATTATTTCGGGAGTTATTATTATTATTTCTTTTTCCTTTACCTTTCTAAACGTTATAAAACTTCCCGTTCTTTTTCTTATTAATACGGTTATAAAATTCGCTATTAAAGTCGTCGATCAACTATTAAAAGGAATAATTAATTTACTTAAGTATTAACTAAATCGTTTTGCATTAATTATTAGCACGGTCCTTTATAACAGTAAAAAACATAATAATTTATTTCTTTAATCCAAGCTTTATGCTACAGCCCTTAACCTTTTATAACAGCTTTTAAAACTTCGTAATAAACTATATAAGGTCTCCTTTATTATATATAATCTTGCTAAGCTTTTTCTAAAAAAACCTTTACCTAACTTTACCTATAACTACGTAAATTTTCTTAAAGGTCCTTAATATTTTCGTTCCTTTTTTAATACTTATAATTAACTTTAACGGCGCCCTTTTATACGTTTTAATAATAACTTTCGCAAAACGTAATTAATTAAGTTATTTCAACTTTATTCCGTTCTTATAATTAATCTCTTTAAAAATAAATATTAAAACGTTATTCCAAAACTCCCAATTAACCCAGCCTGCTAAATAATTCTCCTTATCCAATAAAAAATCAAAACGCTTTTAACACAACTTTACATTATTACTAAATTTCTTAAAGTTTTTCTTTTTTTTCTTCAGGCAAACGCCTAACTTATTAAAGCTATCTAAGTTATTAAGGTTTAAAAAGCTACTAGGGATACTAAAAAAACTATTATAACGGCTTTTTCGTCTTCGGGAACCTTTAAACAAATCTAAAAGTAACCTATCCGAATTATCGGGATCCTTACGTACTATATTTTTTTTTTTACATAACTTTTTTTTTTCGCTTTTTTCCTTTTTCGAAAAATTAAACTTTTTAATAAACCACCTTTTTAGTTACGTTTCGCCTTCTTTTAAGGGGTTAATCTCTTTTATATCGCTCTTAACGGTAATAAAAGCTTTTTATAAACCTTTTATCCCTTAGATATTTCGTAAAACGTTCTTATAAATACTTGCATTTCGTAAACTTTATATCGCCTTTAATTAAAACGGTCTTTATTAAAGTACGCCCCCGAATTAAGGTATATCTAATAATTACTTTACGATATTATTTATTCGCTTTATTATATCGTTTTTTTTCTCTTATTAAAACTTTAAATCTTTAATTTTATCCTTAACCGACCTATATTTATATTTTCGTACCTTAATATCTTCCCTAATCCTATTTAAATTAATACCTAAAAACGTATAAAATTTATTTAATTCTAATTAAAACTATTATTTCTATATAAATATTTTATATCGGTTTTTCAACTATCGTTATTAAAATAATATAATTTCCTTTATGGAAATCTCGAAAGCAAATTTTTTTCTTACCGCTACGTCTATCGTAAATTTTTATTTTTCCCTTTTACTATAAAATTTTTCATTTTAAAAATCCTTTTAATCGAAAAAAAAAAAATAAGTTATTATTCGTATATTTTTTATCCCGCATAAAAATAAAACCTTTATCGGATAAATTGCTTTATTTAATTACAGAAAACTACCTTAAAATACGTTTTTATTATTCGTTTATTATCGTTAACCGTTTATTTTTTTTTAAATTAATTAAACGATTTCTTTTTAAATCTCGTACCTTTTTTATTAACTTAACTTGCAAATAACCATTTCGTTTAACGTATTACAGTTACTAATTAACCAAAAAATGTTACCATATTAACAATTACAATAATCAAATACAGGAATCTGGCAAAATACGCATAATTATTCTAAGAAAAACTAAAAAAGTCTGGGGGCAATCGCCCTTATATATACGTTTAACTGTACAAAGGATGGTTCCTGGACAAAGGCTGTCCTAGGCAGCATCTGCAGCCTAGACGCACCAGCCGCGGGCACCTAAAAGCACCAATTGCCGACAAAAACATTAATAATACCGATACCATTATAATTAATAAAATATAAAAATTATTATTACTAATATATAATTTATATCATCTCAGCAATAACTAATCAATTAATAATAACGTAAATTAAGCGAATAAGATTTTTAATTGTTAGATATAAAGGATATCAATTATATTATTCTATTAGGCTAATTTGCGTATGTTTTTCGTACGCGTACAGCTTTTATATAACCTAGCAACGGAACATATATCTTCCGATCAAAAAGACCCTTTCCGTATATAGGGTGCGTTTAGCACCCCCTGCTAGCTAACAGCTGTCCTAGGCAGTATCTACAGCCTAGACGCACCAGCCGCAGATATTTAAAAGCACCAATTGCCGACAAGATATTAGTTATATTATTCTATTCGGCTAATTACGTATATTTTTCGTACGTATATAGCTTTTATATAACCTAACAACGGAATATATATCTTCCGATCAGAAGGAGCCTTTCCGTATATGGGGTACATTTAGCACCCCCTGTTAGCTGACAACTATTGTTTTACTTGTTAAGTAAATCGAGTCTTTTTAAAGCAATCCTTCCCCCTAGGCCACCTAAATCTAGTTATAAGCAGCTAACAGACTTATTATTAACTCGTCAAAGCCGAGTTAGCCGCAGCAAGATCCAAACCCACTAGGTTTCCACTGCCAGGCGTACTAACCACTCCGCCATACAGCCAATGGTATAAGAGCATACCAGCTGCAAAAGCTTTAATGCCCGATCAGATAATTACTACTACATATGATCGCCACACACATATACTTAACTAATTAATTCTAATACCAGCCTATTCAAGGAGGGGTCGAGTAGGTCGGCGATTGGGTAACAGTCAGGCTTCATAGATACTGTGTCTCCATAGCCATGGTAGTTTACGGCACCACGTCAGGAATGTCGTATGATCAGGTTGAAAGATAAGCGGCGATAGCAAGGGTTCAGAGTGTAAGGCCGCAGACAATCGAGCGCGAGAGCATCTCCCAGGACTACAGTTTGAAGGTGATGTCACTCTAGGTCGTTTTTTTTTTACCCTTCATTCTTTACCTGTTTGTCTATGCCTGTATATTCTCCTATTCTCCTCGATATATATATTACCAACCAAGCCACCTATGAGGAAAAGAGAACTTGGACTGTAACCACCGATTATGATCCTCACATCTTTACACTCCCCAAACAAAAGACTTAAATCATGGATTGCGACCGCAGAGCCTGGCTTGATCCAAAGGACCACTCCGTTGAAGGCCACACAAAGCAATGCATCCTCACCTTCAATGGCTGCAATATCTGGGGGCCCCGCTCGTGCCATAGTAACACGTCCCAGCTGCGAGACGCCCTTAAGCAGGCTGATCCCCGATTTAATATGATCATTATGGATAAGCCCCACTCGACCGAGGGTCACATAGTCTCCATCAGCGTCAGCGCTGGCAGTCGTCTCATTTTGGACAGACTCTCGACTCACGACAACATGACAGGGTTATGTAAAGCCGTCCACGACGCTCTTCATGGCCGCGCTGGAGCTCTGAAGGCTGAATACCAAGCGGCTGAATCTTAGGACGCTGAAAGTGGGCCTGCCTAGCAGGTACGTGGCTCTCGTTCTAACTACCCGAGACCTTATCTTTAAAAGTTCTCTTAGGATAAAACCGATATAGCACCGCCATCTTAGCCCCCCTAGCCGTCTCCTTCCATATACCCCCAGTCCTGCACCATATATTTTGACACATCAAAACCTTATATTAATACATTAAAGCTAATCCCTTTCCAGTAAAGATCAGACTTCTACCAATTCTTCATTTTGGCCGCTTCGCTTCCGGAGACGGCGTTATAAAAAGTGGACTTTATCGTAGCAGGATTTTTGCTAAACAGAAGGTGATTGAGTTTAAAATGGAGGATGCAGGAGCTTAGGACAGCATTTACAAGGGTCTCCATATAAACCACTGAAGCAGGGTGCATCAAAATGTCCCTATTCTTAGCTCACTCAAGGGCACGTGCCCCAAAGGGCATCGCGGTCACTTATAATAGTTCGCTTTCGCCAATTAACCAGAACGTCATCTTCATTTCTATTGCATTAATAACTCATTACTTGCTTTCTTTTTCATCTGTTTTATTGCATGATTATTATGTTCTACTTAACAGAATTAGCTAATTGCCCTTATCTATTTTACCTCGCAACTGTTAATAATCTATATAAGTCCTATTAAAGTGATGTTAAATCTCGTCCTTTCTAAGGCTTAATTCAGACATAGAATTCCCCTATATGTAATATTTTACAGGATCTTGTATAGACTATATAAAAATTTAAAGCACCAGCTGCTATAGTTTTAAAACAGCTATTAACCTATTATTTGTAAGTATAATTGCTTATAACTATTAATAAACCGTATATTAGTAAATACTTATCAGTATTTTAAAGCAAATTTTTATTGTTAAATAAAAGTAATAGCTAAACCTGGTCAGTAAAATCAAATACTATTTCTTATTAAAATATAAAGACCGCCGCTCTCGATCGTCCTCCTTTACCTTTCTCCAGATATTAACTACGCCTTACCCGACAGAATTTAAAGGCTTCTCAGCATATAAAAGCTTAACATAGTTATCTTGTTAAACAGAGATTAGTTATTTCCAGGAGCGAGGTATACTAGTTTTACCCTAATAGGTAGACCTTTATAAATAACGAGGTAGTATAAAAGCATGTCTACTATAAAAGTCTTAATACCCGACTATAGAATTAAGACTACATAGAATCGCCAAATAGAATCTTAATTAATTAAGGGCCTTAACGACAACGGGCTTAAGGGCAAAAATAAGGGGACTAATAGCCCTAATGACACCACCTTCTGGGTACGAAATACCTGTCAGCTAGCAGGGGGTGCTAAACGCACCCCATATACGGAAGGGCTCCTTTTATTCGCAAGATATATGTTCCGTTACTAGGCTATATAAAAGTTGTACGCGTACGAAAAACATACGCAATTAACCTAATAAAATAATATAACTAATATTCTTTATATTTAATAATTAACTATCTTATTTACTTACTTCGTATTATTATTAATTAATTAGCTATTATTAAAACGATATAAGTTATATATTAATAATAATAATAGTATTATTAACGTTTCTTTTTTATTTATATAAGATTTAAAAATTAAAATCGTTTTAAAAGGGAATATTAATTTAAAACGTACGCATTTAGTATTTGATATTATATCGATTTTAATTAGGATATTTTATAGCTTATCGAACTTATCAGGTCTAATATAACTATCTATTTAAAAAATAAATTTATTAATTAACGTAAATAATTAAGATATTTTCCGAAAGAATTATATAAGTAGAAAAGCTTAATTAAATAAGTTATCCGGTAAATACCTTTATAATAATTACCGACAATAAATAAATTTATATTTAAAACTTTACGATATATATTTACGAAAAAACTAACGATTTAATAAAATAAGTCCCAGAATCGATATAATTAACAATTAAAAAAACAATTTATTTTTAAGGAAAATATTTACGGAAATAATGCGTTAACCTATTTAAATTCGATAAAATATACGATAATAGGTTTTTAATTAATATGTAACGAAAATATCGTAAAAAGTTAAAATAAATTTCGAAATTAGTAAAAAAGGTAAATAAATAGATTATAAAGTAATAAAAGATGATAGCTTAAAAATAATAATATAATAGTTTAATAACGAAAGTACCGATCGTATAGGTTAATAACTTATATATAATATTAGCTCCTATTATCGGGATATAAATAACAACTTTTTGATAAATAAAAAAATCTAAGATCGAATTTAATTCGATTAGTAATTAAAAAACAAGGGCTAACTTTTTAAATTATTAAATTATAACCTAGTTACCGTTTATATTATAAAATATTAAGATAATGTTTTTAAAGTTTGATAAAACTTTTATAAACCCTTTTAATAAAAACGATTTTAATTATAGAAAAGAATTTTAAACCGTAAATTAAAATAATGTAGTGATAAAGGTTTATATTTAAATAAAAATATTAATAAGTAAAAACGTTAAAAATAAAACTTTTAAATTATACGTTATAAAGTTTATTTAAATTTTTATTATATATTACTATATTATTTTAATACATTTTTTAACAAGATCTTAATTAATTTCAGTATTAATAACGAAATAATAAGTTTAGTGTATTAACGATTTAATATTAATTAATCCTTAAAATAAAAGATTAATTGTTTATTAGAAGATATAAAATAGTTAATTAATTAAGAAGAGTTAATTTTAAAAAGAATAAGATAAATCCTTATAATTTTTTAATTGTTAATTAAACTAATACGATAAACGTATAATTTTATTAATTAAAGATTGAATATATTTTAAGTGTAAAGTTTATAATATTTTTTTTAAATCTATTAGAAAATTTTTAAATTATAAAATATTAATTTAAAATGATAAAATATATATATATATATATAATAACGTTATTTTAATTAAATAATACGGAAAAATAAATATATTATTTGAAATCCTTAAAAGCTTAAAAGCGGTATATTTATATAATATAATTTAATATTTTTCCGATAATTCCGAAAAAAAAATATTAATAGGTTAACCGAAAAACTAATAGCTTTATTGGAAGTAAATATAATTAAATAATCATTACCTTAATAAATAAGTTTAATTAATTCGATATTAAAAGTATTAACATAATAATTATTTATATAATTTTTATACTTAATAAACGAAATATTAATATATAAATAACAAAACCGTTTTAAACCTGTATTAGTAATATATAATATCTGAAATTAAAATATTTAAGGCTTAAAATAATTATATAATTATAGTTTAATATGAAATAAATTATTTAAAAATTTTTATAATAATCGAATATTAAATATATAATAAGATAGAGATTAGAAAATAAATATGCCATTAACTGACTAAAAAGTTTTTTTTTAAAATAAAAAGTTATTATTAATTTTGTAAACTTTAAAAGAAACTCGGAAAAATATAAATACGGTATATTTATTACTGATAAATACTTAGATTTTATTTAATATATATATTTTAAAAAGTAAAAATAAAATATATTAATTAATACTTGTCGATATATTTTTAAAAAAAAATCTTAAAAATTAAGAATAATTTTTTTATAAATAATAGAATACGACAACGAAATTTTAAAAAATTACTTATTTAAAGATGTATTTTAATCGTTTCCTTTTAATATTATATTTAAATTTTTTATACCGTATACGTACATTTAAAATAAGAGTATAAAACGTTTAAAGGAGGTAATTAAAAAAACGAGTATGAGATAATATAGGGTTACATTATTTTTTATTTTTAATCGTATATATTTTTAAAGTAATAATATAATTATATAACTATATCTCTAAATATATATTTTCTTTTTATAAAATTTCCACGAAATTTATTATATTTACGTAACGTAATAAAAGGGTAATATAATATTTTATCGAAAACTTTAATAAAACTATTTACGAATATATAGCTATATAATTTAGGTTTTAATAATTATTAATAGAAAAAAAAATAACGATTTTAAAAATTTAATTTTAACATAAATTCTTTTTTTTTTTTGATTAATTACCGATTTATAAATATGTATAAAATGTAAAACTTATTTATTAATAAAGTTATTACTATTTAAAAAGTATAGTTTAATTAAAAAAAACCCTTTTTAAGTAATATTAAACACTTAAAACCCGATTTTTTTAACGTTATAAAAAACGAATTATAAAATTTACTGTAATAAATAAAGATATTTAATTAAGTTGAAAGCTATATATATATTTGTAAGAAAGACGAACACTTAAACGGAATAATTTAATTACTGGTTAAATAAAAAAGTTAAATAATATAAGTGGTAAAAACGTACGAAATAAGGAAAAGTAAGTTTATTCGTATAAAATTAATTACTTTTATATAATTATTATATTCAAATTATTTCCGTTCCTTAATTTATTATCGTTACTAACGTTTATTTTAATAATTATTACGATTAATAAGTTAACGAAAATAAAATTAATTTTAAATTTTTTATTAAATGATTTAATTTAATATAACGGTTAAAAATAAAGATATTTTATAAGTTATAAACGTAAGTTTCCTGTATATTCCGTACCGAAATAAGATTATCCGAAACTATTATAAAATATAAAAAGTTATTTTTAATATAAAACGGTTAGCCTAGTTTATAAGTATAATCGATACCCGGCCGATATATTACGAAAGTTTAAAAGAATTAATTACTTAAAATATATGTTACTTTTTTTTAAAAAAGGTTTAATATTATATTATATAAAGAAAATATAAATTACTAAACCGGATATATTAACGTAATTTATCGCAATTATTAAAAAGCTATAAAAATGCTAAATATATACTTATTAAGAGAAATATTTCATAAAATCGAAAAAACTTATATATAAAAGGATAATATATTACGGTTGTAAAATATAAATAATAAAAAAACTATAAAATATATTTTATTTAACGAAATAAATAATAATTTAAAATTACTTATAATAATATATACCTATTTACCTTAATTAAAAAGTTATTTAAAACGTTAATTATTACGGCAGTTAAATTCGACCTTAAATTTAAATAATACAACGTAATTAACGCTTTTGTTAACGTTAACCTATTTTACAAAATATATATAAAAATATCTTTAAAATATCTTTACCGTACTACATAAGCGAGTCGCTCGTTTATTACGTAACTTTCTTCATCTTAATTTAAATTGTTATAAAATAATTATTTCTAAACCGATTTAAAATTAGTTTTCACTATAATATTATTCTTTGTTTATAATTTAATATATATTATTAAAACGCGGTTTAAATGCTTTAAAATTTGATTATTTTAAGTTAAAATTAAAATTTATACTTTTATATAAAAATATTAAATAAATTGGTATATTTATGAAAGTTATACTAAATTACATAAAATTTTAATACCTTTCTAATTTTTATATACTATATAATTACTTAAAATCGTAAAATTACCCCATTAATATTTATTAAAATATAGTTTGATTTATACTTTTAGCTCTTAAATCGGACCTACTTTTTTATACCTTTAAACAGTAATTATTTATAAAATTAAAAAAACAAGATATAACGTTTAATATATTATTTAAAAGTCGTATAAAAATATGTATAATTTTTATAACGTATTGGTTATTTTATATAAGATTGTAATATAATATTTAATAATATGAAATATATTAATAAAATAATCAAAGCCTATTAGATCCGGATACAACTTTGCTGATCTCTATAAATCTATATCCTAAATAGGTCTGCAAAATTATATTAAATTTTATTACGTTTTCGTAAAGTTATAAGCATTATATTAAATATAAAATTGGTTACGTAATAAACGAGTGAGTTGCTTATATGAGCGACTCGCTTATCTTGTACGTTAACGTAAAAAAATTTTCTTAATTAAATATTTTTTATATATCTTAACAAAATTACCGTTATTATAATAAAAGGATTTTAGCGAAATATTTAAAAAATTAAAACGTAATTCCGTTTTTTTTACAAACATTATTATTTTACATGTTAAAAGGTATTTATCTTTTTTTTATAAATAATATCGTAATAATATATTAAAGAAAAATTAAAACCTTATTTATTAATTAATTTAATAAATTTAAAATAATAACCTATAATAATTTTATAATATCGAAATAATAAAGAAAAATAAAAAGAAATTAATTAACTTAATTCTTAAATAAGCTTAAATAGCCTTTTAAATACGTTAATAATAAATACTAAAAAAATCGATTTTATTTTATACGTAGTAATTAATACGTAATCCGATATATCCTTTACGAAATCTTAATTTACCCGTTTTATTTTAAACCTTAATAACGTATATTATATAATTTTTAATCGAATTATATTATACCTAATTAAAATTAAAACGTTAACGTTATAATTCGAAAATGAAAATTCGTTAAATATTTAAAATGATTTTTTTTTCGTAAATAATACGACTTATCGAAAAAAAATTTAGGTTTATATTATAAATTATTTAAAAAAATAAAAGAAAAAAGTAAATAAATAAAATATAATATTTATTTTTATTAAATAATCAGATTAATTTTAGCTTTACTAAGCTACGAACTCCTTTTAGGTTATATTAATAACTGTTATTAATCAGTCTCGTATTAGGATTTATATAAGGTCTTATTTTAAACTAGTTTTCTTAGTTGTAAAAGGCTACGTTACTGTATAATTACTTTTTTTCCTAAAGGTTTTAATCCTTAAAGCTATTTAGTTACTCTTTTCGTACGACTGGATTTTTATATACAAGGTAAAGTGCCATTAAGGTATCTAGCTATGTACATATATACAGCTAATCCGTTAATTACATACATATATACAAATGGTTCTGTATAAACGCGACCGGGAAGCACCCCCCTAAAAACCGTCTTTTCTTGGCCAAGGGCCGGAAAAACGCAATGCGGGTCGTAGGTACACGGTGACAAACAAATGGTTACGTACACGATTGATCTGATTGGTTCCCAAAGCCCCCAACCACTCCAATTGAACGCCGACACAGTGGCGGAGCCGAAGCTCCAAGTTGGTCTAGCTTCTCTAGGCTGGCGCCACCTAGAGGAACGGCGTCCCAAGCTGGATTCGAACCAACTGTCTTTTGCGGTCAATCGCTAACAGGGTGGGATTTTTATATAAAATTTTTTATCTAATAATAACTACCCGTACCTAGTTAAATTTAATAGTAACGTTTTAGTTAAGCTTTATTTAACTAAGATTAAAAAAACAACTTATTATAATTAAAAGCAACGCTAATATATAAATTACAAAAGGTTTAAAGTACGACGTTTATAATTTCTAACCGTTTTATTTTTAGTTTTATCGCCTTATTTTTTAACAGTGTAACTTTTTTATATACGTTATTTTACGTAATATTAAAATTTATTTATTCGGCTTTTTTAACTATTTATTCGGCCTTTTAACTCTTTAACTACTTAAATACGTAGATTTCTTTAATACGACTTAATATATAACAAGGGTGATTAATTTTATATTATTATCGTAACAGGTAATTAATTTATTTTAAAAAATGCGCCTTTAAAAAAATTAAACGTTTAACTTATTAAACGTTAAGTAAATCGTTAATATAATTATTAAATAATTACACTAATTATTAACGCTATTAGGTTATAAACCTTTTTTAAATCGTATTAATAACTGTTATTAAACAGTTTCGTATTAGGATTTATATAGGGTCTTATTCTATCTTAATCTTCTTAGTTATAAAGGGGTTTATTACTTTATAATTTTTATAACCGAAACGGAATTATTATTTTTTATATAAATTATTAAAAAAAAGTTATATAACTTTTAATTAATTAAAAAATTAGAAACTACTTTAAATAATACCTCGTTAAATATACAATATAATAATTAACAAATTATACAGCGTATTAATATTAACGTTACTTAATTATAAACGAAATTATAATATATAAATATATATAATTATTAATTACGAAAAACTATAAAAAACTAAATTAAAATAAACTATAAGTTTATAAATAATTATTACTTAATAAATTAATTAAAACCTTATTACGTAAATTATTTAAATACTTTAAAAAATAACTAAAATTAATAAATATTACGGAAATTTTCGAACAATAAAAAAATATTTTATAAATATTTTCAAAAAAAAAATACCTAATTAAAAAAAATTAATTGCCGAAGGAAAAAATAAAATTAAAAACTGTAATTTTAAAAAGTAATAATATATGACGATTAACGCTATAAATATTTTAAAGTATTAAGGGGGTATATTAGTTAGCAAGGGGTGCTAAACGTACCTTATATACGGAAAAGCTTTTTTTAATCGAAAGATATATATTTCATTACTAGGTTATATAAAAGCTATACGCGTACGAAAAATACACGCAATTAGCGTAATAGAACAACATAACTAATATCCTTTATATTTAACAATACCTATCTAAGACGCTAAATATTAAATATAGCTTATTGTAGCGGTGATTTTCGTAATGCATATCGAACATGGGTAATATATACCTAAAGCAATATATTCTTTTTTCTCGGCGTTATCGGATTTCCTAAAATAGCTTAAATTAATAGTAAAATTTAACGAAAATAACGTGTTCTAAGTAGTAATTACTAATAATAGCTTAATAAACGTTTTTTTCGTTTCGTAACTCCGTAAAATACTTCGTAACGTTATAAAGTAATATATTTATTAGTTTAACACTATTTTTCTTATTATAAGCCGTAAAATATAAAAGAAATTTCGAATTAAAAATAAAATCGACATATAGCGATTAATTTTCCTATTATACGGGCTATACGTATATTGCGAAAAATTAAAATAATAGAAAAGACGGATCGGCGATACTTCTTTATAACGGAAAAAAAACTTATAATTCGAAAAGTTTTAAAGCATTATGAAAATTCGCTAAAAAAGTTTTTAAAAGAATTAAATCGGAAATTTAAATCTTTTTTTATATAACGAAAATATAATTTTTCTTAGTATTACGATAACTTTAAGATTATACTGGCTTTAATAATGCTCGTTATATTTCAGTTATTTAAAGGTTTATAATATTTTTACATATTATAGCTTTAAATAAAACGTAAAAGAATACGATTAATTGGTTTTTAATATTATAAAATATTATTTAGTATATTATACGTACACTTTTTTATAGTATAATAATATTTTATCGTATTTTTATATCATAACCGAATATAAAACACCTTACGTTTTTTATTAAATTAAATCTTAAATTAAAATAGTTAACGGTATTTATATTTACGTTTTTATTACGTAAAATAAATAATACGAATAATAAAGTTATAAAAACTTTATTTTATAAAACGTATTTGCAGTTATAAAACGGAATAAAACCTTTAGTTATATATTAATCGGTATTTAAAGCTTTATATATAATTTTAAACTTTTAACGAATATTATTTTATAAAGCTTTAAAATACTTCTAGGTTAGTATTATCTAATTAATAATAGTTTAAGTAATTAAACGAAAATTATTCTACCTTTTCCAGCTATTAAATATTATCTTCAAAAGTAACGGTTAAGTTAAAAAAATATCGAAACGATAAAGAAATTATAGAATTTACGTTATTCGAAAATTAAAATTATCATATAGTAAATATTCGATATATTAAAGAAAGAAATTTAAAATTATACGGTATTCGGTATCCGAATATAGCTTATTATTATAAATCCGTTTTATATATACTATATAAATCTTATATAACTTAACTAAAAAACGGTAATAAAATTATAAATAAGAAATTAGTATTTACAAAAGTTTAAAAAAGAAATATCTTTAAAAAAAGGCGGAAATACGTGATTTCAGAATTAATCGAAAGATTTTTTTTATAATATACGGTACTGAATAACCTTAAGACAGTAACGAAATTATTAAAGATATATAGCAATAAATAATACCGATAATTAACGGTTAAATTAAAAAAAAGTAATATTATATAAAAACGTATTACGCTATAAAAAAATATATACGTTAAAAAAACGGGGGAAAATTAAAAGAAATTAAGTATTAAAGTATACGTAATAATTATATATAACAGTTTTAATAAAGTCTTTTCGAATATAGGAAAATTATTAATTTATATATGAATTTTAAAGAAATTAGCTATTTTAAAAATTATTACAAAATTTCCTTTTTACGAATTTTTTATTTAAGTATTTTTAAATTACTAACTTTTTATTACCTGTTAATTAAACGCCTTATTTTTAATATATAATAAAATATTAATATCGAATTCGTTAGTTATAATTTAAATAACATAATAAGAAATATATTATAATTTTTATATTAATTAATTCTTATTTTTAATCCCGATTTAACCTAAAAAATAATGGTAATTTCGAGGGCAAATATAAATAAAACTGTTAATGTTATTTAAAAAAAATTAAGAGCTAAAAAAGTTATTGTTATTATTTTAAAATAGCCTAATAGCTCAGTGGTCGCAAGCCTAGGTGTAATCTCTTTTATTAGATATAAAGGACATTAGTTATATTGTTATATTAAGCTAAGTTACATATGTTTCTCGTATATATACAGCTTTCTTATAACTTAATAATAGAATATATATTTTCCGATTAAAGAAACTCTTTCCGTATTTAAGATACGTTTAATACTCCTTATTAATTAATATATTCCTTTAACGTTCTAAAGTATTTATAACGTTAATTGCTACTTATTATAATTTTTTATTCGATTTTTTTTCCAGTAATTAAATCCTTTTAATTAACTAATTCCTTTTTCGAAATTACTTGTAAAATATTCCTTTGTTATTTAAAGGTATATTTAATATCTATTAATTTTAATTACTTTTTAAAATACGTAAACGGTTCGTATAATAAAGCTTTAATTAATTCATTAATTAATATATCGCCCGTAAACGTATAATTTATTTTAATTAAATCCCTTTTTATAGTTTTTCGTAATTAATAATTATATATATTTACGTATTATAATTTCGTTTATAATAAAGTAATATTATTATTAATAAACCGTATAATTTGTTAATTATTATATTATATATTTAATAATTTGATATTTAAAATAACTTTTAACTTTTTAATTAATTAAAAATTAAAAAAAAACTTTTTTTATCACCAACGTAAAAAATAATAATTTCGCTTTTATTATAGAAATAATTATTATATTTTATTTATTTATTTATTATTTTATTATTTTTTTAAATAACTTTATAATATACACTTAAAAGTTTTTTTAATTAATCGTATTATTTACGAAAATAACGTTATTATAAATATTTAATTAACTTTTACCTCCGAATTATAACGTTAACGTGTTAATCCCGCTTAAATATAATATAACTTAATTAATAGTTTTATAATATATATTATTAAAATTTAAGTTAAAACGGGGATATTAAAATACGATAAAAAATAGATCGGGTTACGTATTAATTATTACGTAAAAAATAAAACCAATTTTTTTAATATTTATTAATAAAACTTAAATAAATTAAATTAAAATTCGATAATAACTTAACGTTATTTATAAAGGTTTTTAAAAAATTATTTAAACCTTTCTTAAAAATTAAATTAATTTATTTATTTACAAAATCGAATTAAAATAATTAAATCTTTTATTAAATTTATTTTTAATTATTTCGATACTAAAAAACTATTATAAATTTTTATTTTTTATAAAAATATACCGTTTTCGAATTTGTTAAATTAATTAATTAACGAAATCTTAATTTCTTTTACGATATATTATAACGATATTGTTTATAAAAAATAAAGTTAAATCCTAATTTTTTAAACGTTCTGATAAAATCTTTTTGCTATAACAACTGTAATTTTTTATTTTATATAAAAACTTTTGAATTAAAAATGTTTTATTATGTTAAAAATATTTTAAAGGCGTTTTTATATATATTTCGTAAGGTAAATTAACGTTAATAAAAACGTTTATAACGTTATATTATTTAAATTTTAAATTAAACTTAACCGTTATAATAATCAACGTTTAAACCATTTTTCAGTTAATATAAATACGTATATATTACTATAAACGTTTTTAAGTTATTAATTATTTTGTATAATAAAACGGGCCTTATATTTTTAAAGCTAATTATATTTGTTAAATTTATAAACGTATATTTATATATATTTTAAAACTTATTTCCTTTTAATAACGAATTAAATAAGTACTTTTTAAAATTGCATTTTTTTTATCACGTTATAAATAAGCTTTTTCGACTTTATGAAATATTTCCCTTAATAAATATATATTTAACTTTTTATAACTTTACGACAATAACGATAAATTTCGTCTATATACCCGGTTTTATAATTTAAATATATTTTATATGTCGGCAATTGGTGCTTTCAGGTGCCCGCGGCTGGTGCGTCTAGGCTGCAGATGCTGCCTAGGACAGCCTTTGTCCAGGAACCATCCTTTGTACAGTCAAACGTGTATGTAAGGGCGATTGCCCCCAGACTTCTTCAGTCTTTCCTAGAATAACCATGCGCACTTTGCCAGATTCCTACATTTGATCACTGTGACTGCTGACATTATATATTAAAATATTATTATTTTTTAAATTAAAATAATATATATTTCGAGTAATTAATTTTTTTAAACTTCCGCAATTTACCGGCTGATTATTATACGTATTTATAAAAAAAGTTAAATATCCTATATTAAATACGGCTTTCCATATTTTATATTCGTTTCCGATAATATTTTCTTAGCATAGAATATATTGAGGGCCTATATTTATTACTCGTAAAGTATTTTCGTTTTTTACCGTTACTTTAAGTTAAATAATGTAAAAAGAGTTTAAAGTTATTTTTATTTTTTTTATCGGCGTGATAATTATAATAGTTATTAAGGTAAACGTTAGTAATAATAATAGTTTAAGGGACGGAAATAATTCGAATATAACGGTCGTATAAAGGTAATGAAATTTTTATAAATAAATTTATTTTTTCTTATTCCGTACGTTTTTTACGTTAATATTTTTTGGGAATTATTTTTTTTTATTTAACCGGTAATTAAATTATTCCGTTTAAATTTTTATCTTTTTTTATATATAAATTAAATAGTTAATATTTTAATTAAGTATTTTTACTTATCGAAATAACTTTTGTAACTTTTTTTTATTACATATACAAAGTTATTTTATAAATTTTCAATATTACTTAAAAAATGGTTCTTTTAAGAAATTATACGTTTCGAATAATAATAATTTTATTAACTAACGGGTTTTAATTTCGTAAATATTCGTAAATCGGTAACCGATTAAGAAATTAATTTATATTTTAAGATTTAATTTTTAAAATCTTTGTTTTTATTATGGCAATAATTATTATAACGTAAGTTATATAACCGTAAATTCGCAAATAAACTTATTAAAACTTCCGATTAAATATTATAACGCTATTTTTATACGTTAAGTAAATATAATAAATTTCGTATAAAGTTTACTAAAAAAAAATACGTATTTAAAGATACGATTATATATATATATTACTATTTTAAAAATATATATGATTAAAAACAAGGTAATTTAACGTTATTTCGTATCGTAATTACTTTTTTTAATTATATTTTTTAAACGTTTTATATCTCCGTTTTAAGTTTAAGTATAAGATATGAAAAGCTTAAATCTAATATTAAAAAAGGCGATTATAACATATTTCAAAATTAGTAATTTTTTAGGATTTCGTTATTATATTCGATTATTTATAGAAAAACTTTATCATACTTTCATAAAATTTTTAAAAAATATTCGAACGTTATAATTAATATATTTTACTTTCAGTTTTTAAAATAAATATCCTAAATAAAACCTAAATACCTATCGATAACGAATATAACGTATTTATAATTTACCGCGTTTTTTTCAAAATCTATAAAATTAATAACGATTTTTTAACTTAATCGGAAAGTCTTTTTTTAAATTAGTAACGTATTTATTTTTTGGTTTTCGTTTTATTATATATTTAATATTTAATTACTATAAAATCCTTTAAACGGATTTCCTTTATATAGAGCTATATTTAAGCAATTATTTCGGGCTTTAAATAATTTAATTATAAATATTATATAATACCGTTACCGGTCCGTAATAATTTCGTTATTTATAAATTATAAAAGTTATATAAATAATTATTATACTAATATTTTCGATAATAAATGAATTAATTTTATTTATTAATATAATAATTACTTAATTATATTTATTTAGGATAAAACTTTTAATTTTTCGGTTATTTTTTTAATAGCTTTTTTTCCGGAACTACTAGAAAAATACTAAATTATATATAAAACTTTTATAATAAGCTACGTTATATAAACGTAACGTTTTTATACCACTAAGGTTTCGAAATATTACGTTAATTTTTCCGTATTTTTTAATCGGAGTAAAACTCTTTTTTACGTATACTTTATCCCTTTATACGGTTTGTTTAAAATTTAAAAATCTATTAATAAAATTAAAAATATATATTCTAGACTTTATTTTTTTTAAAAATTAATCGGAAAATATTCGGTTTTAAACGTATATTATTATCCTATCGTTAAAATAAAAATTTGCCGGAATTTTATTAGGGAATACGTAATAACATTAAGAAAATTTATAAAAAAAATTTAAATACGTTTTATAATAAATTCTTTATATATCCGATTTTTAACGTTTTCGTTTAATACCGTTTCGGTCCGAATAAAAGCCTTTACAATTATCTTATTTTAATTTACGCCCTAAGGTTTTTTCTCGGGGTTAAAAATTATCTTTAGTTTTTTCCTAATTAAAATGGTTTTAATTAAAAAAATCCGCAAATATCCTATAAAATATCGGAAACGTTATTTTAATATTTTTCGATATAAATTATAAATAAGTTATAATTTGATAATTTAAAAAATTAACCGTTATTTCTTAATAATTAATCGTACGATTATTAATCTTACACTTTTTTATTATTTTAAACGTAATTATTTGAATTTTTATAATAAATACCAGTATTATATATAAGTTATTAACTTATACGATTATCGTTTTCGTTTTTAAAACTTTATATCGTTATCGTTAAGCCATAATCTTTTATTATTTTACGATTTATTTATTTAACTTCCTTATCGATTTCGAAATTTACTTTAATTTTTTACGGTATTTTAGTTAAATATTAATTAAAAACCTGCTATTATATATTTTACCGGATTTAATTAACTTAACATATTTTTTCCGTAAATTTTTTCCTCAAAAAAAACTTATTTTCTTAATTACTAAAAATATTAATCTTAAAATTTATTTTATAAAATTATTATTACTTTTTCAAAAAATATTATATTTACGATTTTTATAAATATATGTCGTAAAATTCTAATTATAAACTTATTTACTTTCAGTTATTATTTTAAAAATATCCGTTAAAGAATTAATATAATCGATTTTTTAGTAAAGTTTTTCGAAAAAAATAAATATAATTAAGAAACCGTTTAAAATATGAATTTATATTATATAACGAATTCGTTATTTCGGATATAAAATTATATTAAATTTTATTAATTTCATAAATTACGGAAATAATTAATTAAAATTAAGATAATTCTATATTTTAAAAACGTACGTTTTAACTTAAAATTTACTCTTAAAGTAATTTTAATTTTTAAATCCGTTATAAATAACGATAAACGTTAATAATATCGTTATTATTATAATTAATATTAATATATAACTTATATCGTTTTAATAATAATTAATTAATTAATAATAACGTAAATTAAGTAAATGAAATTTTTAATTACTAAATATAAAGGATATTAATTATATTATTATATTAAGTTAAGTTACGTATATTTCTCATACGCGTACAGCTTTTCTGTAACCTAGCAACGGAACATATATCTTCCGATCAGAGAGACCCTTTCCGTATTTAGGGTGCGTTTAGCACCCCCTGCTAGCTGACATCTTTCAATTGCCACAGGCTTGGGCACCCTGTTTTGGCTGATCTTAAGAGACAGCTGGTTTAAATCCAGCTTGGGTTACCGTTCTTTTAGGTGACGCCAGCCTAGAAGGAGCTAGACTAATTGGGGCTTCGGCTCCGTTACCGTATCGGCGACAATTAAGGGGTGGTTAGGGGTTTTAGAACCAGTTACGATTAGGGGCGTTGGGAACTAATTAATTAATCGGGTGTATTTTATCGTTAGTTGCCGTGTGTTATACAACCCGCATTGCGTTTTTCCGGCCCTTGGCTAAGAAGGGACGGTTTTTAATAGGTGCTCCCCGGTTGCGTTTGTGTAAAACCAATTGTGCATGTACTTAGTAAATAGATCAGCTCCCTGTATATATATATATATAGCTAGATACCTTAATGGCACTTTACCTTATATTATTTTAAAGTATAAAACTTTTATAAAACGTATATTTTATTAAATCTTTTAAATATTTTCGATTTTTATAATTTTTTTTAAAATTATTAATTTTCGTTATTTTACTTTTTCCGTATATATATATTTATATCATTATTTCGGCCGAAATTACTAAACCGTGTTAAATAATAATATTAAATAAATTACTTTTTATTTTTTCGATTTTAAATTATTTAGTATTATAAAATTTACTTTTTTAAAAAATTATATTATAAGTTATTAATAAAATAACTTATTATCTATTTTATATCTTTAAAGCGTTATATCCGATTAAACTCGTAAAAGTTTATTAATATAAATATATTTTCGTTTTATTTTTTCCTTTTTTTTTTCTAAATTTTCTGCCATATAATTCAAGGCGGTATTATTTTCGCGGTTTACGACGAAGGTACTATCAGTTGGGAGCTTATTTCTTTATCGTCCGATATGTTTATATTAATATTAAAATCGAATTTAATATTTCTCGTCTTATTTTTAAAAAATATTATAATTTTTACGCTTTTCTTATTATTTTTTTCTGAAATTATATTTTTATCGTTAATATTACTTTTATTAAGCAAATCGGATTTATATTACCATTTTTAATAAGTTTTTCTGTTATTATTTTTTAATGAAAACGGTATAATATAAATCCTTATTCGTAAAAAGTTTTTCCGAAGTTAAATTACGTCAAAATCGTTTTTTAACATAACTTTTTATTTTTCCGTTACTGTTTATTTCGAATAAAAGTATTACAAAATACTATATCTACCGTTTTTTATATATATTTTACTTTTATCGTATCTTTTTTTATAGTTAATTTTTAATATATAATTATATCTTAACAGTAAAACGTTCGATTACGAATTTATTTTTTATTATATAAAAAAAACTTTATATAAATTTTAATAAATTTAACATTTTATCGTATTCGAAACTTTAAACTCCGTAAACGTAATTTTTTTTTCGGCTGTTTTTAAACGTTATAGTTTTATAAAGTTTTATTCGCAGATATAGTAATTTATTATTAAAGGGTTAAAAGAATTAAAAGAGCTTTAATATAGCTTTAAAATTATAAGAATAAAAGAGTTAAAGGTTATATTTAGCTGTTTTCTTCCTTTAAGTTAGAAAGAATTAGGCTATATTAAAACTATAATTTAAAAAATATAATATAATTGTTTATACAGTAATATTTTTTAGTTTTATTTATTAATATTTTAATTTATTTATTTTATATTATATTTAAGGTATTATTCCGTTTCGATATAAAAGTTTAAGAACGGTAGGTTTAGTATAAAGGCGCTTTAAAGTAAGAAAATTATAAAGGTTCGATTTTAGAAGCGGTTTTAAAATTCTTTTAATTACTGGAAAAGCGCCTGCGTACGTAATAGCCGTTATCGATTAGAAACAAGAGAGGCTCGTCGACACGGTAATATTCGAAAGAATTCGAAAAAGAGATTTTCGAAAAAAAAATTGAAAAAAAAACCCAGAAAGGATTAAAAAAAGTTAAGATAATAATTTAAACAAAATTACGTTTAAAAAAAAGGTAAAAAATTACCCGGAAGGTTTCGATATAAATAAATAATAAAGATATTTGCAAAGTTATCGAACGAAAGTAAAAAAAAAAAACCCTATTTAAATTAAAAAAAACTCGATTTTAAGTTTAATAAAAGAAATTATTTTTAAAATAATAATAATTAAAAGATGTAAAAAAGAGTTATTTAAGTAGTTTTAATAACGATTAGATATCGTAACGGTAATTCGATAAAGTTAAATTAGCCGTTACGGTTATTATTAACGTTAAAAAAGCTCTTATAATAGTTATTACTAGATTTATAAAAGGAACGGAAATGATTAAGGTATATAACGATTTTATTACTAAATTTTAAAGAAAGGATTCGAAAAAAGAAAGTGGTAATAGTTATAGTACGAATTAATAGAATAAGTTTTTATAGAATAAGGAAGGCCAGTTACTTTGTTTTAAATATGGTAAATACGGATATATGGCAAAGGATTTCCCGAAGAAGTAGGAGAAGCGTAGTGCAGAATGCGAGGTTAGCTTTATTTTAAAAGGGCTAGAGGATTTGTACAGGATAGATGGAAAAACTTTTTAATAGCTTTTAAGGCACCAGCGATGTTAGCGAAGGTCCGAATAGCTTTTGGTAACCCTAGGGCCATAAAAACGTGTCGACAAATGTAGTGATTTATTATTAAAGGGTTAAAAGGATTAAAAGGGCTTTAATATAGCCCTAGGATTATAAGGATAACAGAGTTAAAGGCTATATTTAGCTGCTTTCCCCCCCTAAGTTAGAAAGAACTAGGACATACTAGAATTACAGCCTAAAAAATACAACATAATTGCCTATAAGTTTTTTATAATTATTTTTAAATTTTTTCATAAAAATGTTTTTTTTTTAATTAAATTAATTAAATACTAAATTAAGTTATAATTTATTTAAAAAGTATAAAAACGGTAACGAATTTTTAATAATAATCTTTCCGTTTATATCGTTATAAAAAAAATTAAAGTTTTAAATTACGAATATAAAATTTTCGTTAAATTTACCTTAAACGGTAAAAACGTTAAATTAAAACGAACTTTTTTTTTTAAAAGGATTAACGTTACGATATTATTACTTATATATATAAAATAATTTTAATTAAAAAGGCGGTAATTTTTTAAGTTTAGGCTTTAAAATAGATACGAGTATTATATTATAAGTCCCTAGTTTTATTATATGTACTGATGTACATGTTGTTATTAGGCCATTAGTCCCCTAAGCCGTTATAGTTCAGGCCCTTGATTATCTACAGGACATAGCGGGTCTCCGGATGACGATTACCCTTTTCCCCAATCTATATATTTCACTCTCCGTCCATTTCCATAATCACGTTTCCAGTTAATATTCCGCAAAGCAAATCACATAGTGACCTACCCGAAAGACGCTATTATAATGGCTCCGAAAGATACAGCATGCCCAACTGTATATCTGCCATCACTAGTCGTAAGCCTGTAAATTTGTCCGGTCTATAAAGATATGATAAGCGTCAAAGTAGCGCAAGTGCAATGGAAACCTACCATGATGCCGGCACTGTTGCCAATTGTCTGTTATAATCCGATCATAGTAGCACGCTTGAAATAACCAGCATTGCTATTACTGATCCATGTAACGGTAAGGCCCAACAACACAATAAATCCCCGATGCAGTAAGGAAGGTGGTAAATGTGATACTACAATCGATAAGCAACTAAATCTAAGCCAATATGCCAAACATACTCACATCGCGATTCTATTGAACCGCGCTAATCCCCAAGTTCCCTTGTTGAAGAACCAAACGTCCTTCAGGACGTCGATGCCACATCGTCATGACATGAGCTGCAGTGCTAGTTTGAGAACAAGCGAATACGCCGGTAACAATCCATATCGAATCTCCAACTCCGGCAGTGCCCCCTTCCGTCTCCCAGTTGATCGCATGGCGTATGTATGGCAGGAGCGTCCGTTGAGCTATCAGATTCGTGTTCGGATCGGGCTTCATGATGTCGGCCCCGCCGTTTACACTGGGCCTGCTGTTGGCAGTAAACCCAGCTCCCTCCATCGACCTGTCAATAAAGTTATGAGTCAAGTCAAAGACACCGGCCGCGCCAGCCACCGACACAACCAACCCATTGTGCTCATCTTTCGCCCATCCCTGAACGCCTCCTGTGAATCTTTCGACGTTAGACTCGCAGGGCTGTTCGAAGATCGAAGTGTCCTTGGCCGTCTGTGCAGATATAGCGAAGCCGCTATCCATCAGGTGAAGCCGTAAACCTGCTCCTCTTCCTTCTGCGGGGCTACCTCCTGTGACTCGATGTATTCGTATATGCCACCCCGGCCATTTTTCAACCAGTGGTACAAGAGTCGTATCTACTTGTAAGCTGTGGTAGCTCCAAGGTCTCCAGGAGCTGGTCAGAGTTGGCACTTCCATCCCCATTATTCGCACGGATTTGAATCGAACGTCGAACGGATCCCACCGTACCTTCCACGTCTCCCCATCGTCTAAGCTCAGGGCTAGGGTACTGTCAGGCGCTAGCTGGGTGAGAGCTGGGCCGGCTGGCACGCTGAAGCCGAACGTGGAGGAGTAAGCCAGTTTTCCGTATTTTGCCTCTCGACCCTTGAATAGCTTCGTCGTAGACTGGCCCGAAGAGAGTAAGAAATGGTGTTCAGGCGTGTTGCATAATGTGTGCTTCGGTGGGTCCAGAATTGCCGCTGCCGGAATATTTCCGGAGCTGGCTGACGTTTTCAGGGGGTGCGGTTGCTCCTCGCTTTGCCAGAAGGGGCGTCCATTCCCGAGGCCAACCACTACGAAGGACTTCAAACACCAGTATACAGACTGAGGAGAGTTGTAGTCCTCGGCCATATACATATTCGGGTAAGTGAACCCAATATTCAGGGATCCGTCAGTGTTGAAAATATAGGGCTTGTCCGTCCACCATCTCAAATTTCTCAGAAGCATGCCCCTAAGCGCACCCGGGTCATCCAAGGGTGATGGCAAATCAACGTCCGCTGCTCCTGCAGCTGCCCAGAATGCTGCCATTGCAAAGCGGTAGGTCAAGCTACGACCGAAGGGAATAGCCGCCCCTATTACAAGGTGTTAGCAAAGCCAAAAGTGTGATGTGGGAATCATCCTGCCATTTGAGTCGAAGTACCTCCAATACCCTTTCGCGAACTCTCTCGCCTCGTTCCTGTACTTATCCACTCTGACTTGATCATTCTCCCCCATGACCCTCACGTATAGTAGTTGCGCAAATTGGATCGCAAAACTCCCAGAGTAGTAATCGGCCTGTTTCCGGTCATCTCCCCAGAGCCCATCGCTAGACCAGCCGTTGTCGAGGTAGAATGTGTCAAGCGTCTCGAAATCCTTGTCGATGATAGGCTGAAGTTCCTCAGCTGAAGCTCCCAACGTCCTGATCAACGCCAGGTTGACGAAGATACGAAACCAGAGCCAGTTATTCTGGGGCAACCGTCTCGAGTTAATCTGGCGCAACCAAGCCGCCAAGTTACACCTCGCCGATTCATCATCCGGAAACCC
The DNA here is from genome assembly GCA_004155055.1 of Monosporascus sp. CRB-8-3. Lineage (NCBI taxonomy): Eukaryota > Fungi > Ascomycota > Sordariomycetes > Xylariales > Monosporascus > Monosporascus sp. CRB-8-3. Next base: position 41,283 of record QJNZ01000427.1, read on the forward strand.
GAACGCGTCAGGAGAGACCAAGAGCGCGTAAGCTATTGACTCCATCTCGACCATCCTTTGGTCACAATCACCGACATCTCCCCAGTATTCCTCATGCTCTGGATTTGTACCGTTCTTCAAACCTGTGACCCACGAGTTGAGGTCAATGGGCGAAGAATCCGGTAGGGTGAGTGACCCCGTAGACTGTAGTCTCAACAAGTCAGCAACTATCCAGAGCGGTCGAGCGAAGCCTTCAAGCTGTGATGCGGCTTCGCTAAATCCAGCTCCAGTTCCCGTGGCCAGCTTTATCCGAGCACGTCCCGGAGACTTGTATCTCTCCAATGGTTTAATGAGCTCCAACCCAGCACGGATGAGGTCTGCCCTCGTTCGGAAGCTGTTGTCGGAAAACCCGGGAAGTGGTGGCATCCCGAACTAGAATGGCTATCAGGTGGCTGCGATGAAGTTTGGGTGTTTGGATCGAAGCTGAACCCCAATGCAATCCGGTTGATTTATATCGCACCATGGCATCGGCCTTCGGGCCAATGTCGTTGCGATGCTAGAGACAGTGCCGAAAACACGGGGCAATTTGTAAACTCACCTCTTTTGAGTCGTCACTTTTGGCGCGAGTGTAATTTCCGCACTTATGGGCTTTGGCAGCCTATCTGGCGTCTTTGAAGGCTAAGTACACTGCTTCGGCAACTACTGATTACGCTCGAACGACACCCGCATACCGGATGCTATGCGTAATCTCATAAGATATCTGGTTGTAAGTTCTAAGGCTGCGCAGAAGTGATCTAGCTCGAGAGCGGGGACTCCTGAAGTGCCCTTTGCCATTCTTCATGGTCAGCCCTTCATTTCTCTCGTGACTGAGTCCTTCCGTCACTAAGTGGCATATTACAATACCTTTCGCAGCATGATTGAGTCTCTCAGGGGACCTTCCTCAACATTTCAAACCTTGCTCTGCTCCGAGTTCCGACCTGTATCCTCCACATGGACTGTTGAGTCTTTGACTATTGTCTCCTCTTCACTGATGTCCCCAACATACTTCTTGCGCTTCTCGTCCCTTAACCATAGGAATTGGCCTACCATGAACAGAGCACCGTAACATATGACAAGGACTGTGTTAACGGTGAAGCCCTTCTTCCACCTCGGTGCTGTACAGTCGTTAGCGTCTTTCCGACGAGGAGAGGTGAAAGCTAGCCGACATACCTTCAAGGACGGGGAAGGCCGTGATAGGGTAGAAACCGAAGAAGGCCCATCCTACTGTCATCTAGCATTTGTTAATTTCCACTCTGATACACTTAATATTGCGGAGTAAGAGGTACCATTGCCCCCGTTGTGAAGCTCTTTGCTTCGTTGTCATCTCGCATGATAACATTCACCCAAGGGAATAAGATAGGGGTTACGCAGGACGTAAAGCCAAGGAGATAATACACAGCGACTTCACACCATAGGTCAATAAAGAGCCATATTCTCGAAGATAATGAACTTACAGTGGAGTCCGAGAGGGATATTCCAGATCAGGAGACAGATATTGCAGAAGAGCAACACTGTTGTGACAACCGCGAACACAGCCCAAAGTGGGTAGATCATACAGAGGTTTGTAGCGAGGATACCAGTAACAATCGCGACGCCCTTTCCTTCAATCAGAGAAACTCTTTGCAAATGTTTGGAACGAGAAGGAAACAGGTGGTTGCGGTCATCAATAGACCATAGGATATCTCCGCAACATGATAGAAATAGATGTTCCTCATATGAGTGAAGGGGGTGAAGGTAATTGAACGAACCTGAACGCCGGTGGGAAGAATGTTAATCTGCTGAACCGTCCAAGTGCCGTGTAACTCAGCTTCATGCTTCAGCCACAAAGCCATCTGGCCGGTCGCGTAGCTTGTGCACTGGAAGCTACAGGATAGGGTCAGCGAAGCGGTCGAGGATGACGAGTCGGAGGACTCGGGGAAAAGTACGTGGTTGCTTACCAGACATAGGTCGCAACAGCAATGTAGAAGTGCCAATGGGCAAAGACACGCTTTAGCATCCTCTTTCCAATCTTCCGACTCTCCTTTACACCGTCGTGTTTCATGCGCAACTGTGCCAACTTTTGCTCTCTCTTCTTTAACCACCAGACCTTAGGGCTATTGGGTAAACCAGGAAAGAGGAAGCTGAAAGTAAGTTAGCAAAAGAGCCTATGCCTTGAGTCATCTAACGGGAATTACCGTAGACTTACTAGCCAGCTAAGGCAATGGGCATGCTGATAATGCCATCGATGATAAAAAGCCATCTCCATCCGGCCATTCCAGCAACGCCGTTCAGATTCGTATACGCAGCAGCCTGTAGATATCCACCCACCATGGAACCGAGGTTGCTGGAGATGTACCAGACACCGCACCGCTTGAACAGCTCGTCCGAGCGGTACCAGGACGACATGATATACATCGACCCAGTAGATGCAGGGGTCTCAAGAACGCCCAGCAAGAACCGTATGCCAAATATCTGCTTCTCATTCTGAAGGCGGCATTGGACGAAAGTAAGCATGGACCACAACGCCTCCATCGTCGGCAAATAGTACCTAGACAGGTGCGGACGAGATACGATCATCATCGACGGAATCTCAAATAACATGTAGCCTATGTTGTAGAACGTCCCGAAAAGAGAGTACCTGATTACAATTAAAACCCAGGTTCATATTTTCTAGACTTAGTTACAACTCACTGGTTTCCGTTGAGCTGCAAGTCCTCCTTCATTCCAGAGACGTAGGCATGGTTGATATTTGAGGAATCTAGCCATTTGATGAAGAACATCAAACAACAAAGGGGCAGAACTGTGGTCATTTCGAGTCAGCAAGTTGCCCCCTTCTTTACACTAATTTGTATGATCATCCGAAACTGTGCGATGGATTGCAGTAATCAAGAAAACCGAGCAGTGCCTTAATGAGGGAACCTCTGCTCGTGCACTAGGGTATAAAGGGGTAGACGTGTTTCTGCAGTTGACTACGCACTGATGCCGTCTTGCTTCCTAAGGAGCCTCTTCTCCTCAGCAGAATAATGGCTGGGATACCAGTCGAAGACGTAGAGCCATGCCAGCCATAGAGATTTCGGCTCGGGCTTCTGGGATGAACTGACAGCCGGTAGATCATCCCGGACGCCGACCCTCTTTGGGTCAGATTCCACGACATGGGTGTCCTTGCTATCGCCCTGGCTGGTCATTTTAACTGAGGTAACCGCAAGCGACAGTCGACGACGGAGAAGAGATTCTTGGGTAACTGAGGTTCAAACATGGATGACGCGATAGGGGATGCAACGAATCTTATATCCGTCAACTCTTATAGTTAGGATTGACCAATCCAGTGATCTTCTGGTAGATTACAACTTAGCAGCAACAGGCCCCAACAGGCCGGGGAAGCTTCCCCGCATTGTTTGGGGTATTCCCCATAGCCTAGAATCACACATGTTGTGGGGCTTCCGGAGGAATGAGGACGGAGTTCGGGTCGATTCCAGACAGGGGGTGAATAAGATGGGATTCGATCGCCAAAGGCAAGTGGCAGGCACACTGTTTTATCTTAGGTATATTTGGAGGCTGGCAAAAGCGGCATGGTCGGATTTAGATTGTCATGGATGTTATACCCTACTCGGTATCTCATCGCCCAGGCGCCCTTTAGGGTGGGCCAACGAGACTCCTAACAAATATAAACGCCGCGAGTTGGTCCAAACCACTGGGCTTCTCGACTGCGTCTGTATCATACCACTAGCTAGATATTCCTCCATCGATAGTTCATGACCATGGAGAGGAAAGCGGTCTTGCCGGATGAATCACTCACTCAGCTGTCCGAGTCAAGCTCAGACTTCGAGTCACCAACCCACAGCACCACAAGTCCTACCACTCGGGCAACGTCAACATCTGGTGAAGATCAGCTACAATATGCGCCTTTTGACCAATCCTCAGATGCAAACTTAGCAGATCGACTCGCTCTCTTATATGATGAGAAGATCCTCGTGAAGCTCTACCGAACTGCGACTAAGTATCTCCCTCCGGATGTCGTACTCGGCACAGACCTACGGACGATAAAAGACAGCTTCAAGGCCTTCCCAGAGTATGTCCCCCAAGACGGCCCAGACGCAGGAAGGTATGTCCTGCGGGAAGCCGAATTCTGGACCTGCGGCTACTTTCCGGGAACCCTCTATGCATTATTAGAGAGGGCAGTCCGCTTCCAACAAGCTTTGAACACCCCCGCAGTGTTCCCAAAGCAGAGGCAGCGGACTGACAGCTCGTCACTCTACTCTCGCCTGAAGACGCTCTGCGAAACATGGGCCGAGCCCCTGCATGCGATGTCGAGCCGAACCGACACGCACGACATCGGGTTCATCGTCATGCCGGCCCTGCGGCGGGACTGGGAGTTGATGGGCAACCTGCGGAGCCTAGCATCCATCGTTCGAGCGGCGCGGAGCCTGGCCAGCCGCTACGTGCCCTCGGTGGGGGCAATCCGGAGCTGGGACCTCATCAGGAATAAGGGCGTCGAGATCCTCAACATGGAAGAGAATGTTATCTGCATCATCGACAGCCTCTGCAACCTCGACCTCCTCTACTACGCCGCCGAGCACTCCGCGGACGGCGAGAAGCTCGCCGAGATCGCGACCACGCACGCGGAGACCATCATGCGGTCCCACCTACGACCCGAGAAGCCCGCAGCTCGCGATAGGACCGCGTACTCTGGACAGTGGTACTCGACGTACCATGTCGCCGTCCTGGATCCCAAGACGAACAGTATCAAGAGACAGATGACCGCGCAAGGATATTCCGACAGCTCTACTTGGGCAAGGGGACAAGCGTGGGGTATCATGGGGTACGCTCAATGCTACATGGCCACGAAACGAGACGAGTTCCTCCACGCATCATGCGGACTTGCAGAGTACTTCCTCCACATGCTCGAGACCTCACCGGATTGCGTCGAGGTCGCCGTAGAGAGCACTGGGGCAGCTGGAACCCATAAATCGACGAAGGGTCGTTACGTTCCCCTATTTGATTTCGACGCTCCGATCGAGGATCCTGCGCAGCCTATCCGGGACTCCTCCGCTGGTGTCATTGCAGCTAACGGGATGCTCATTCTATCTCAGGCGCTTGCGGGCAGGCAGCAGGATATTTTGGCGGTGCGGTTCCGTGAAGCGGCTATCCGCATCGTTCAGGATATCCTCGATTTCGCATTTGCCCGTGAGTCAGCTTCTCTCGTGAATAATGAGGAAGGGGGTTTCTCTTTATCCGACCCGACACCCGGGCATAGTTTCGAAGCAATCCTGAAGTACGGGACGGCGAATAACAACGTGAACGCAACAAAGCGGTACGCGAACCACGGTCTTGTGTACGGCGATTATTATCTGGTGGAGTTCGGGAACCGACTATTAAGTATGGGCCTGGTATGAGTTCTTTCCCCTTTTCGTAAGAATACTCTATACATAGAATAGAGCCGTAGACATAGGTATTACAAAACAAGTCTTAGAATACAAGTCTACCAACTGCCCCCGTCCATTTCAGCCGCAAACATGCTGCCATCTTCGAATGCTATGACTCGATCCAGATTCATGAACTGTTGATCCAACATCGCTTGCGAAATCGAGTTGAAATCATCCATGCCTGTAATGGTCGCGATGCTTCCGCGTCGGATATTTCCTTCCTGCCCCGTGTACGCAAGATTTGGGGCCCCAGGGGGTTTGGTGGGTGATTGGCCAGCGGTTATCGTGCTCACAGGAATATCCGCCTGATCCGGTATTCCGGACAATGCGCTGTCCCAGAAGCTGTTACTACTCACCCCGCCATTCCGGAGTGGGCGAAGTGACGACGGCGACCGCAGGTCCGGTTGCCACACTTGGCTGTGGTCTATTTCTCTCATATACGCCGCCACGTCGATTCTGAACCCCTGGTCGCTTATGCAGAGCTCGTGTAGCTGGCGCAACTTCAAGGCAAACTTGGCGGCCAGGCTCAAATGGCGCGAAGGATCTTGCCGGTTCCGCCCACTCCAACGTCGAGACATCTCATCGAGGTAATCCACCAAGGACCAGAACTCTGCTGGAAGCTGATTTTCGACGTAGTAACGCCAATGGATCATCAGCACCCTAGCTGCGATGAATACACAGAATGCGTATTGGCTATTGCAAGGCTCCGTTTCCGGCGTGTACTTCAGATAGTTATGCGTGATCGTGGCGATTTCCGTCGCCGCCGTGAAGCATGTATCGGCACTGCACACACTGGGAAGGCGGTTCCGAAAACCCCAGTGTGCGGGAGGGTATGCGATCAGCTGATGTAATAGGATCATGGATACGTTGTGAGTGACGTGGGCGAGTGTGAGGTTTGGGTCCATCCTGGTGCTCTGGCGTTCCATGTTCGCCTTCCACTTCTCCGGTAGAAGCATCTTCCAATGCACTAAGCGTAGGTCCAGCTCTTTGAACCGCGTGAGCCAGCTGTTGATATCCTTCGAATTCCGCAAGTTCACCTTTTGCTGCAGGAAATAGCTTGTTACTCGGCTCATCGACTCGGTGGCCTCAATGCAATATGCGAACCCTCCAACAGTCGACATGTCTGTAGGGCCGGTCGACGGAGAACCACTGTCCGATATACTTTGCACATCCGTCCCAGAGTCGGTTTGGGGGACTGATTCATGCTGCGACAGCATGAAAGTGATGGGCCTTCCGATCCTCCCAGCTGACTTGTCCCAGATTCCCAGATAAGGCATCACGACAGGCTCCTGTTTGCGCCAGGTTATTCCGTCGCATGGTAGGCGTCGGTGGACATCATCGGATGTCAAGCTAGTATTCCATCCCATGAAGACCGAGCAGAAGCGGTCCAGCTTGAAGACATTCCAGAATACACGCCTTCTCTCTTCGAGTTCCGTCCAGTCCTCGGTCGGTTTCAGGATAGAATAAGGTTGACATAATAAGTTTCGCCCGTGGTCCTCATGCTCCACGGACAGTTGCATATACTCGACCGTCCTAGTCAGCGATCCTACGAGGGACCATGCTTTTGCAGCTTTCCCATTCCCAATCTGGCAAAAGTTAGATGCCTGGCATGGGGAGTTGAAGGCGTCTTACATCTATGAACGCAATGATGATTAAGGTCTGCAAGTTTTCAACCGAAAGGCTTTCCATAGCTACTGAAACGAGCCAATCACGGACCCTCTCGCTGTTCCACGGGGGCGGATAGACATCATCCTCGGAGCATACTTCCTGGTCCAGAAACTTGGAAGCGGCAAAGATCATAGCATGTAGAAGAAGTTGTAGTTCGGGATTCTCAAGTCTCTCACGGAACCGCCGCTGGTGGATCATAGGGATCCATGGATGAACATGAGAGAAGTACAGAGTAACTACTGCCTCGAAGATTCTCTGTGACGGGAGTGGCGGGCCGTCCGGTGCATCGCGGGTGCCGCGCGTAGCGCCTCCGTCGAGTGTCCGTAACCGTTTCCTGGGACGTTCATCATGGTCAATTCTGAGACCCGTTGAGACTTGTGTTGACTCTCCTTGCGAAGGTATCAATTTCGGCAGTTGTTCAGCCAACAGAGTCAATATACTGTAAGCAGAAGCGTTGTTGTCGTTACGGTGGACAGCATCGCTATTTGTAGTGGTGCCACTGTACGCTGCCTTTTGCTGCAGGACTATTTCTTCCAGAGCATCTATAGTAAAGTAAGCCCTTTAACTTGGTGATATGCAGGCTTGCAGCCCGTATTACCTAGTCTCCTATGAATATTCTCGATGGCACCAGCTTTGAGGCCCGGCTTCACTCGCTTTGTCTCATACACGCATTCGCCACCTTCAGTTGTCAATAAATTTAATGTACACTGCAGACGTGGATATTAAGCGAGCAGTCAAGGGACACGCACCGGTTTTGCGGCAATGCTGGCAAGAGGGCTTGTCCCTCGAACAGCGGAGCTTGGACTTTCGACAGCCATTACAAGCCAAGCCCACAGTTACAGCCGTGCTTGTGGATTCATCGTACCCGTTGCCCTCGGAGTGGTTCTGCATTACGTCTCGCTGTGTGTGCTAACCGAGGAGCATCTGTCTGTTCAATCGGGGTGAATGTCGGACAATCGCTCTAGTTGGGACTCCTTCATACTTACTCCGCAAGCCTCCCATCTTTACCCCGAAGGCCGAGAATTGCTGATCTAGTGGCGACAGGAATCTCCATCCCCCAGATACCCCAGATTGCGGGGAAGACAGTGGATTCCCTTGAATGGTTCGGGGCGTATGGATCCGCTAGGGAGAACATGGAAATAAGGGTAATCGAAGGGTTGGCGTTTCTCTCACTCAACGCCTGATACGTGAGGGAGGCGACGGGAATATAGACGGACAAGGTTTTCCCTTAGTCATGAATTCGGCAGCTTATGCTGGGGAGGTCGTTTACCTATAAAGGTTTCCACTTTGTAAACCAACGCGTAACCGAAACGAGAAAACTCTATTTCAGCTGGGGATGCCACCTTGGCGTGTGCCAAACATGTGAATTTTTTGCTGAAAGAACACCGTGCGTGCTGTCATTCTGCTCTGCGCGTGTCTTCTTACTGAATTGGCGGCAATCGAGACATTAGTTGCAGAAGCGCAGTACATGGTTTTAGGTCAATCCACACTGATATCAAGAGTGAAGTTGTAAGGGGACATCTTAGGTTCACATGATCGAATTTGAGGCTGGAAATGAGCATTGACAGCGGGTAGGCACCCGCTCCTCACCCTGAGTATCTCCTGGGTCAAGATAATCTAATAGGTGAAGAAGAGTTAGCTCGTGCTTGCGACTTAATGACAAAAGTGGGTGCCATGGATCCACAGGTCTCAAATAACGTCTCTTCAACCTTGCACAATGGGGGATCATATTCTCAACTTTTCCTTGCACCCCGAGGCGGTCTATCATTTCTTTTGATCGAGAATGATGGTCTATTCTCGACATAAATGGGTATTGTCCTTGCCGTACAGATTGTTCTGCCAAGCTCAGAGATGATGGTAGAGCGCAGTGCGCTGAGACAGAGCGATATAGATCCAACCAGCTACCGATTGCCTATTTTCTAGCTTCTCAATATGCGGCTTCGCAGATCTCTGAAGCCGTTCGTATGCAAACGGGGGCATGATCTGCGAGCCGTACGCGTAGCTCTGGTATGAGTTGGGGTATCACCGGGTCCAAAGCGAGTGACGCAGCTTTAAGGTCAAGCAGGGTAAAATGGTAATACCTGCTCAAGTCACCCTTCGACTCATCCACAACAATCGCGGCAAAGGCCCTAAGGAGATTTCGTGCATCACTGATGCCAGCGAACATCCAGGATATGTGCTCCGGTGGTATTGAATTCATTCGGGAATCCCATTCGGCGGTTGCAATATTATGGCCCACATGATAACATTCAGGTTCTCCTGTCTATGTTATGTCAGTTTTTTAGAGGTCGTTAGGGGGCAGGGGCGTACAGACAGCACTGGCTTCTATCTAGGTAGTTCATCGAGAACTTTAGCCTGAAGAGATCTTGAATCGATTTCCGACGCATTCACAGCCGAGGAATTCTTTATCAGTCCTTGGTCTTGGCCGGGTGTTATCTGGGCGGCAACGCTTTTACTCTTACTCAGCAAAAGCGAGAGGACGTGTGTTCTTGCTCCTTGGACTCATGGTCGCCTGAAAGAAGGAGCAATGCCTCGCGGCATAGGCGATTGATGCCGCATAATTCCATAACTCGAATTCAAACGCAGCAAAGTTCGCTAATGGTGCATAGTCGTCGGGAGCTAACTTATGAGCTTCGATGTTGTCGTAAAAGCGACGCCGCTATTGCATTGCTAGCAATAGCGTTATATATGGTTCAATTCTAACTACGACAGATCTAGGCAGCCCTTTCTTCGTCGAAATGAGCTTTCCGGTAATGGTCGTCCCTCGGATTCGAGCTTATGTTAATCGCTCTTTGGTGTCTGACATTATTAACGTCTCTCGCAACAAAATATGACGGCTAGGCTATTTAACCAACTATTAAACCAAGTTGTACGGTTTATGCTGGCAGTCGTATTGCAGGAATCTAAGCAACGAAGATAACTTAGTCACGTCTGGTAATACCAAAAGCGTTTTAAGTAACCAAGTTGTATTACAAGTTGTCGTTATTTAAATTATGGAATTAATAAGCGTATATATTTTTTTATGAAAACCTGGATTTTTTATAAATCTTATCGTCCTTCTAAATTTAAAAGGTATTGGATTTATATGGATTTAATTAAATCTTGAAAACAAAAAAAATCCAAATTACGTAATTTAACTTATTTAGGTTTTGTTTCGGTTTATTAAGGCCGTTTCCGAAACCTTCCTTTTGTTAAGTCGTAATACGATATCCCCTTTTTTTAAAATCTTTGTTTTTAAAAATTTCTTTCTTGGTAAATTAATCCTTTATTATAAATAATCGTATCGTTAATCGTAAATCCCGCAATCGTCCAAATTAAAAGGAAAGCCTTAAATCCTTAGTTGTTTATATTATCAAATTTAGTTTTAAAGTAATACCGTATATACCATATTTTGAAAAAAGGACGAAATATTAAATAATTAAGGAAATTCGTCGTTACAGCAAATACATTAAATACCGTCGTCGTTATAATAGGTCCGGTATTTCTATTAATTCCCTTTGTCATATCGGAGAAAAAAAAAATTATCTGGACCGTAAAAAAGCTATGGCGGAAAAGATTTTACTGCGTTTTTAGCAAAAGTTAAAGGAAGATTTTGTACGTAAGTAGCGTAACATTAACGAGACTATTGGTCGTTTTTTTCGCCTTCGCCGTTAGAAACGGTTTTTTTACGTTTAAGAGGTAAAAATTATCAGTTACGGTTTTTAATCCGTAAACGAATTGGAAAAATAGGAATAGTTAAAGGTAAACGTACCGCTTTTTGTTCAGGTTTTTGTTCAAAACAGCTGGTTTATTTTTAAGACGTCCGACTGGCCGTTTTTAGATAATGTAAATTGGAATACCTTTAGTTTCGATGGTTCCGACGTTGTTAATAAAAGTTTTTTAATAAACGCTGGGCGCCAGTAAGATTTTTGGCGGGTTTTTAGGTATTTTCGGAATCCGGGTAATTTTTTTATTTAATTAAGTATTAAGTAAATCCTTTTTTTTTCGTATATCGAGTATTTTTTTAACTTCGTATATTTTTTTTTTTTTTGTTTTTACGTCGTCTTATATTATATGCACTTTGATAGTATCTGCTGTTGATTCGAATAAGGAAATATGAAAGATTAAATGAAGTTTGACTTTAGGTGGTAATTTTAATTAGTAATTGTTTTTTGAGATTTTTTTGGTAATTTTATATAGGCCGATATATTTAAAATCGAGTTTTTAGTTTGGGCGTTTGGTTTTGATATTTTTAGTAGTTAAATAAATTATTTTTCCTTCCGAAAAGGTTAGTTCTTTTAATTTTTTTCGGTTGTAATATTTATTTATTTGTTCGCGTATAAATTAAAGTTTTGTTTTTATTTTTTGATATAGTTACTTAAGTTGTTCTGAAATAAGGATTGCTTTGATATTAATTAATTTTCTTTTTCGTATTTCTTTGTAAATTTCCGGGGTAAAATTAAAGTTAACAGTTACTGGAATTATTTTGATATTATTATGGTAATTAATGTTATAAGTTAATTATGTAATAGGTAACTTTTTAACTTAGTTATTTTATTTATAATTAATATAGTATTGTAAGTACGTTTTTAACGTTTGGTTGGTTTTTTTCGTTTATCCGTTTGTTTATAATTTGAAAACGTTTAATAATTTATAATTTAAGCCGAGTTATGTTATTAAACTTTGCCAGAATTTTAAAGTAAAAGTTATGTTTTTGTTTAAGATAATTTCTGCTAGTAATTTATATATGTTATATATATATCGAAAAAAAATGTATATTATTTATTTAATATAACGTAAAACACCACCTCGCGAGCCACACCACCTCGCGAGCCGCTTTTTGGCACTTCGTAACAACTAATCCAAATAACTCAACCACAACACATCCATTTGATTCAAATCGACCGTATTCTTTGTCGCCGACCGTATCTATAGCTCTTTACCAAGTACACGTATTGTACAAGGCTTATTACGGACGTATATTGCTATTTCCCTTTTGCCAATCCGTATGCGACCGACTAATCCCGAACGCGTCCAGGCCAATATTACCCCCATTTCGAAAGTATTAAAGACAACCGACCGAAAATCGATTATCGACCAAATTCCCGACCCGTATATGTAAACTTTTTTTATACAGCTTTAATACGTAAAAAATATTTACAAAATGGGAGGTTATAGGGCTTTGTTAAAAAACGCGTTGTAAGGCTACGGAGGTAAGGCTATAAGGCTTATTAAAGCGCGTCGGAGCGCGTCAAAGGGCGTATCGCAAAATTTGTCGGAACAGCAATTCGACCTACGTATATAAAATTATTAAAACAAGGAATTCCAATTAAAAAGAATACTTACTATATACGATAAACAAGTTTTTTAACCGTTAAATGGGGTAATAATAAAAACGCATTGCTAATAACTGTTAATAATAGCCGTCGCATACGAATTAAAAAGAAAAAATAGCAATATAACGTCCGTAACAAGTTTTAATATAATACATACATTTGTTTAAAAGCTGTAAATACTGCTAGCGAAAAGGAATATTGTCGATTAAATTAATTAGATATGTTATGGTTAAGTTATTTAGATTAGTTGTTATAATATACTAAAAAGCGGCTCGCGAGGTAATTTAGCTCGCGAGCTGGTATAATACGTTATATGTTTTTATTATAAAGTAAGAAATAAGAAAATTTTATAAATCGATTAATAATTATAAAGATATTATTATAATGTATGCCCGTAGTTAAATTTTTTAATAACGGAAGTTTTGTAATAAAATTAAGGGTAATTAAGTTTTATAGTCGTTTAGCGATTAATAATAATTATAACTTTCCGTAAGGTTTGTATCGTTTAGTTTTTGTTTTGGTATAGATGTTATATTATTATATAATTTTTTATACAGTTGATTTTATTTTAAGAAAGTAATAAGTTTGTCGTATACGTTTTAGAGTTTTTTAGATTTTTGGATATCCGTATAGTTGGTATTTATATATTTTTCGTATTAGGTTTTTTTGGTATTTTTCTGGTACGTAGATTTTATTTGTTTTTTAATTTTCGGGTAAGTTATTATAATACTGTTATATTTTTTTGTGTATATTTGGTGCGGATATTTTAATAATATTAATATGTTGTTATTATAAATATCCTTTTAGTATTTAATTAAATATAGTTTGTTATATTTTTATTTTGGGATTTTTTTAATTTAGTTATTTGTTAAAAATATTTACTTTATTATTTTTTGATTTTTTGCGATAAATAATAACGTAGTCGAATTTTGAAAAGTATTTTACGTAACGTAATTATCGTTCGATTAATTCTTTCGTAATTGTAAAGTGAAAGATATTTTTGTGGTTTATATATATTTTTACCTAATATTGGTTTCTTTTAAGATAATGTTTGAATTTTTTAAAGGTTTTAACGATAGTTAAGAATTCCTTATCGTAGATAAGGTAGTTAAATTTAGTATTATGTAATTTGTAAAAGTAAAAAGTAACAGGGTATAATTTTCCTTTATTGTTTCGTTAATAAATTATTGTTTTTAAAGTAAAGTTTAAAATGTCGGTTTCGAATTTTATTAGTTTATTCGGGTTGTATATTATTAAGATAAGCTTATTAATAAGGGCGTTTTTAAGTTGTTAAAAGGTTTTTTTTACAGCTGGAACTTATACGAATCGTCGATTTTTCTTAGTAAGTTCCGTTAATAATATTGCGATTTTGTTAAAATGTTGTATAAATTGTCGGTAATAATTAGCGAATTTAAAAAATAATTATACCTTTGTGATATTAGTAAGCGTTTTTTAATTTTTAATTGCAGAAACTTTTTAGGGTTTATTTTGATATATCTTGGGGTAATGGTATATTTTAAGTACTTAATTTTTTAAATATGAAAAGTGTTTTTTTTTACGTTAATTAAGAGGTTGACGTTTTGTAATATTTATAAAACTTTATAAACGTATTTTGTATATTTCTTTTCCGTTTTCGAATAAATGAAGATGTCGTTGAGGTAATACATAATAAAGATATTAAGGTATTTTCGGAATATATAATTAATTATCCGTTAAAAAGTTATTGGTACGTTTGTAAACCCGAAAAGTATAACAAGGTATTCGAATAATTCGTATTTTGTTTTAAAGGTTATTTTTTATTTATTTTTTGGTTTAATTCGAATTTGGTTATATTTTTTTCGTAAGTTTAAGGTTGTAAATTATTTGGTATTTTGTAATCGGTCCTTGATTTCGGTAATTAGGGGTAGTAGTGTTTTATTTTTAATGGTAATGTCGTTAAGTTATCGGTAGTTAATAATAAATCGTAATTTCCCGTTTTTTCGTGGTATAAAAAATATTGGATACCCTGTTAACGATTTGGAATGTTATATATGTCCTTTTCGTAGTTTATTTTTTAAGTAATTGCGAAGAGCGTATAGTTCTGTTTCGTTTAGGTTATAGATAGGATAAAAAACAGTTGTTTTGCCGTTTTTAAAAATTATTTTATAGTTTTATTCGTTATACCGTAGTAATTTCGTGTCGAGCTTTTTCCGGAAAAGTTTTTCGTATTTATAATACCGTGGTGGTACCTTTATTATCTATTTTGGTGGTTCTTTAAGTTATGTTTGTAAGTCGTCGTTTATTTATCGAAATCGTATTTTAAGGTTTGTAATAACGCGCCGTATTTTTTTGTTATATTTTTTGTTTTGAATATATTTTATTTTTTTAAGTAATAAGGTTTCTATTGTATTTTTATGTTTGTATTCGTCGTCTTTATCGATCGAATATTAAAATCTTGTATTATTTGTATTTTATTCTATATTAGGAAGTAAACGGAAGTTTATTTAATTAGTTTTTTAGTTGATTAAGGGGTTATATTAGCGCAATTATAGTTTTTTTAGGATTATGTCGTATTTATTTAATGAGATAATATCGAAATTAATAATTTATTTTTTTCCTCTAATAAAGGTTTTAAGGTAATTAATTTTACGTTTAATCTATCCGTCGTTATAGGTAAATTTTTGATTTTCGGCATTTTCGACCTTATAGGAATAATTTTTTTTTATAATAGTTTTAATTAATTTATTACTTCCGGATTAATATAATTTGCAATTATTATTCCGCAGTTTACTATTACGGTATACCAGTTCCTTTTAATCCGTATTTGTATAGTGATAGCATTATCGCCGGTGGCTCCGATTGTTGCGTTTAGAGTTTTTTTAAGGTATTATAGTTTAACCTTTTTCCTTTCGTTTGCCTGCAGCTTTTTTATAGGTAACGTTATTTTTTTAAGGTTTGTAAAAGTTTTCGTAATATTTTTTCATTTCGATTATTTTGTATTCGAAACTTTTTTAGTTATTTTTCTATGTGCATTATTTGTTTTTGTAACTGTTTAAGTTATTATTATATATTTAATTGTTCGTAGGTTTGTTTTGCGAAAGTTTCGATCGTTTTTTTATCGGGTAATGTTGTTTACGAATTATCGTTTTCTTATTAGCTGCTGTATTTTTTTTCGTCTTCCGAATCCTATTATTTTTTTTTTGTAAAACTTTTATTTTTTTTTTAATTGCCTTTTTATTTTTTTAATCGGTGGTGAAAGCCAGCTGGATGCCTAAATCGGTAATGGTTCGTTAATAATGTTTTTTTACCGTTTTTTGAATTAATTTTTTTTCCGTTTAATAGTTGCATTATCCAAAATGACAGAAAAGGTTCTTTTGTAGGTATAACTTTTTCAGTAACCAGCTTTATAGGGTTACCTTTTGGTCGATTTCGTTTTGGTTTACGAATAATCGTAAATGTCGATATTATTATTAATTATTTTTGTTGGTTTTTTTTTGTCGTTTAAAATTAAATCCTTATTAATATATTTTAATTATGCGTTAGTAAATTACTTTTTTCCATTTTTAATAGAACCGATATTTGGGTTTGTCGTAATGAATAACGTAGATTTTTATATGTTATTCTGGTTTTCCTGGGTAAAGGTTCTTTTTTTATTTATAATGTTTTTGCAGTTATTTTTATAGAGCTAGTTAATTTTGTTTTTTTTGCTGCTTTCTTTGCTGGGATTAGGTAAGTAGTTTTTTTTTAGTAAAGGTTTTTTATTTTAAATGGTTTTTGTACTATTATGCCACTGTATATTACGGTTAGATTATATTAATTAATTTTTTATTATTTTTTTTATCGTTTTGTTGTTGTTTTTCGGGTATAAGGGTCTAGTTATTTTATTAAGGTTTCCTGGGTGTTTTATATTAAAAGGCTTTATATCTTATCTTATTACAATTGTAACATTTAAATTGGGGTTAATTTTATTATCGGACCGCCTCGATTTTTATAGGGCCTAATTAAGTCCCGTAGGAAGTAAAAAATGTGGTACGTCCGTTTTTTTAATTAGGTTTATTAAATTTATGCCGTAAGGTATATTAACTTTTTTTTTGTCGTTTTTTAAATTGTTGGTTATCGATTTTTATTACCTTAAAGATATATTTGCTTAAAAAAATTAATCGTTTTAGCTTAATTATTTCGTTTTTAACGTCGTTTTTTAGCTTTTTATAAAATACGTTAATTAGGGTATCGTTTTTTTTTGTTTATTTATCCTGCTTTGGTTATTAAGTTTCGGAACTTTATTGTATATTTAAACGTTAATTTTTTTTGTCGTAACTGTAAAATTTTTTGTGCAGCAATGTATTCTTTATCGGGGTTGTCGAAGTTGGCCTTTAGTTTTTTCTTAAAGTTGAAGTAATAAGCGAAAAGTTTTTTGGTAAATATTTCCCTATCGTTTTTTACATTTTCTAAATAATCTTTTATAATTAATTCAAATTAATCGAACGCGTTTCCGGTAAGGAACGTTACGACGGCAAAAATCTTATCTTCCGGATCGTTAAGAACCAAAAACCGTAAATATACTTGTGCTTAGGTAAAAAAGCTCTGAATATCGATCTTTTTATTATAAGGTTGGGGCTTCTTAACCTTAACTTTCGAAATATTAAGGTTCTTTTTTGTCGTTTTTTTAAGTTGCAGAATTTCTGCTTTTAATCCTTTAAACTTGCCTTCGAGCTGCTGGCTAACGGTATTCTCCTTGGTATTAGGAGTTATTTTGATAATTTAAATAATTACTTAAAGTTTGATAATACTATTAAACAAAAGTTTGTAACGTATAACGGTTAAGTTATTTAACTAACTATTAAACCAAGTCGTACGGTTTATACTGGCAATCGTATTACGGGAATTTAAGCAATAAAAATAACTTAATCACGTTTAGTAATACCAAGGGCGTTTTAGGTAACCAAGTTATATTATAAGCTATCGCTATTTAAGTTATGGAATTAATAAACGTATATATCCTTTTATAAAAACCTGGATTTTTCATAAATCTTATCGTTCTCCTAAATCCAAAAAGTATTGGATTTATATGGATTTAATTAAATCTTAAAAACAAAAAAGATCTAAATTACGTAACTTGACCTACTTGGGTCCTGTTTCGGTCCACTAGGGCCGTTTCCGAGATTTTCCCTCTGTTGGGTCGTAACACGAAGCCCTTGCTCTTAGAAGAGGTTCAGGACCAAGTAAGGCAAGGGAATAGGTATCCGTGGGTCACCTACCGTTTTGGTAAATAACCCGTAAGAACCTACGTAAAAAAAAATTTACCTACGGGTTACCCATAGAAGTTTTTTTAAATACAAAAATATCTCTGGGTTACTTATAAGTATTTTAAAATTTTTAAAAATATTTACGGGTTACCCGTAAATAATAAAATAATTTAAAATAATTATATATAATTAAGATTCGAAATATATTAATAATATAATAAAATAATATCTTTAAATATTATAAATTAACTAAATATTATATTTTATTTATATTAAATATACGTAAACCGTAACTTTAATTTAACGTTTTTTAATTAAATTTTAAATATTTTTTTTTATTTTAATTATTTTTACGTTTATTATTATAAATAAATTATTTATCTTAATTAATAACTAATTTAAAACTGCTGGGTATTAAAGTTCGTATTTAAAGGCCTTTTAATATATAATAATTACCGGTAATAATTCGTATAAGTTTAATATCTTTTTTTATATAATAACTTATTTATTATAAACGGTATATAAATTAATAATTGTAAAAAAATTAAATTATTTTAAAATTATTTTATATAAAATATTTACTTTCGAAAAGTTTAATAAATATTAATTTAATTATTTTTTGTAAAATATTTATAACGTTAACTTAAATCGTAAACGAATTTTAAATTTTTTTATAATTTCGTAAATTAACTATTAAAATAATACTTTAAAAATCAGCAGTAATATATTTATTTAATAACGTTAAATCTTACGTAATACCTTTATTATAAAAAGTTAATTTAAATTCCCTAAAATAATTTTAAAATAATTTTACCTTTTAAAACTAAGTAATTAGCTGGATATTTAGTATAAGTAAATATATCTGCTTTTTTCGTTACTTTTACTAGTTGCTTTTTTATTACTAGTTACTTTTTTTTTGTAACTGGTTTTTTCCTTACCGTTAATTTCTTTTTTACCGTAACTTTTATTATTTTTTAATTTCCCGTAAAATTCGAATTATTATTAATAAGCAAATCCCTATTGCTAACTAAATCATTCTCAGGTTTATAATTATTATTAAGCCCATTTTAATAAATAAGCAAATTATTAATATTTTTACTAATTATGATAATATACTAGCTAATATTAATTAAATTTAATGAAAATTACGTAATACTATAATAAGGAATTATTTTAAGATTATTTTATTAATTTCTTAAAATAACTAAAAAAAAGGTAATAAATAAGTAATAACGTTAATTAATTAAAGTTAAATAAGTAATAATTTAAAATAAATAAAAGACTATAAATAAAAACGTTATTAAAATTAAAATAATTAAATTAAAAAATTAATATAGGAAAAGTAAATGTTATCGATAAATTTTTTTTCCCCGTATTTCTGTATTAAAAAAAAATATTTTTTTTATAATAAAAAGGGTAATTAGCTTATAAGAAAATATTATTACTTATATTTAATTATTTTTCGATTATTTCAATAATAAAAATATTAATAAATTAAAAAAATCCTTTTAAATTTTTAAATACTTTAAAATATTTATCCTGCTTTATAAAATTATAAATATAAAAATTACGTAATTTACCGTCCAGACCTAATAATAATAAGCCGCGTTTATTAAAATTAAAATAATAAATTTTCCGGATTATTATATATAAGTTATTATAATTTAGTAAATTCCGAACGTTAAATTCGTTTTGTAAATTTATTCCTACGTACCCTTATAATGCCCTTATTACTTTTGCTTTTTATTACCTTTTTTTCTTTTTAAATAATAATAATATCGTCCGGATTAACGGAAATTTCCTTACTTATATATTAAAATCTGCTTATTATAACGGTTTACTTAAAATTAGGGATTTTTTAAATTTTTACTTCCGTATTTTTTTCAAATATATCTAGCTTATCCAGGATCCTTTCAAAATTATCGGGTAATAAATCCGTAACTGGCAATACCTTTAATATATTAATAAATAATATTTCGAATACTTTAATAAATATGTTCTTACGTTTTTCGTATTTTTTGCGCGTACCTTCTATATTGTCCCTATCGTATACGATATTATTTTCCACCGTCAATAATTAAAATCGAATATAAAACTATATCATAAAAAACTGCTTAAATTATTTTAATTTTATAAAAAAACGATTAAAGGTAAATTCCAAACGTACGAAATTCCAAGTACGTTTTATTAATATAAAAAAATATTAAATATAAAAAATATCGCGTATAAAATACGTAAATCCGGGTAAAATATTATTAATCCCTTACTAAAATCCGAAAATATCTTTATTAATATTTACGTTTATATAAAATAATTAAAAAATATTTTTTTTTGGTAAAAATAAAAAAATAAAAAATAAAACTTGCGTTCATAACGTAAATATATATCAATAATATTTTCCTAGGGTTTGTTATTATAACGTAAAACTAAACCCGCTTTTTTTAAATTAAAATTTAATAATATTATTTCGGTAAAGTTAAACCGATTCGTTATTTAAAAACGTATACCGGCCGTTAATATATTATATTTATTATAATTTTACTAATACCTTTTATAAATTTGTTTTAAATATAAAATAATTTTTTTATAATTTTTTTATCCGAAAAATTTAAATAAAAATATCGCTATTAATTATTAAAATAATTGCAAAATGTAATAATAACACGTTAAAATAAGGGGTAAAATAATATCGATAAATAAATTAATTTACGGTTATATTTAAAAAGCTTGTCGGTATACTTATAAATTTTATAAATTATAAATATTATACCTTTCCGTAAAAACTATAACCATATCGGCGGTCGATCTATATTATTTACAGGCAAAAATCTTATTATATTTATTATTTTTTCGTCGTTTTCTAGTAATTTATCGGGGCAAAAATTAAAATATTTTGCTTTAATATAATACAAATATTTCTGAAAATATTTAATTATATTTTTATAATTAATAATTATATAATTAATATAATTTTCGTAAAATATACTAAAATTATTTGTTATCTAAATAAAATATTTAAAAATATTAATAAAGTAACGTATAAATTGTTTATTTTTCGGAGGAAATTAAAAACTATATTTACGTAATACAGGATAAACCTATATAAAACGTTTAAAAATAAGTTAAAGTTTTTTAATACGTAATAAAAAGTATATAAATAAATTTTAATAATACTGTATTTTGCGAATTATCTAAAGTATTTACTTATTATTTAACGTTTTGTTATTAATTATATTTTATTAAATTCCGAGGAAAAAAATTTGTCGTTTAATATTAAAATAGATCTAGGTAATAAAAAATCGTAATTATATTAATTAACCGATTAAATTATTTTATAATTATTTTAAAAAGAATTTATTAATTTAATTATAATTTCTTTAAATAGGTTTAATAAATTATTTCCTTATTTAAAAACGTTTTTTTTTAATTATAATACCTAAGAATTTTTTTAACTTAATAATTAATTTAATACCGTAAATAAAGAAAAAATTATAAAAAGCCTTTTGTAATACGTACGACGTATAAGCAAAATAACGGATCTTTTTCGACTATATAAATTTATTACCTAAATTATCACGTAGCTATTTACGTATAAAATCCTAGGAAACGCTAGGTTTACTATTAGCAATAATAATACGGAATCGGTTAATTAACGTAAGATTTTTTAATCGATATAATAACTTATCGCTATTTAATTTAAATTTTTTATCCGTACATACTTAAACATTAACTAAAAAATAACGTTTTTACTATTTATAATTAATTCAGTAAATAATAACCTTTTAAAATACAAAGGTAAAATATAATATTATTTATATATTACAATTTATAAATATATAAGCTTTTGTAGGAATTTTATTTACTATTTATTTAAAAATAATATCGACATATTTATTTAAATAATTTAAATACGTTTTAATAGTTAACGGCTTAAAATTTAAGGTATGTTATAATATAAACGCTCGAAAATATTCGTTTAATAACGTTCAAATAAATAAATGTTAAATTATAAAGAAATTAATTAAAATAATAATATTAATATTAAGTATATCAGTTAATATTAAATCCTGTTATATATTAACAAAGATTTAAGGAATTATTTCAGAATTATTTTAAATTTAGTAATATACCGTAATTATATCGGGTAAATATTTATAAATAATCTGCTTTAATTAATATATTTTTTTTGGCAAGATTTAAAAACTAAGTACTTTTTTATTAAGCTTATTCCTTTATTCCGAAAAAATTTCGAGTAAATTAAATAATAACCGTAACGCCAGTACTTAAATTTTAACTTGCTAATCTGCTAATTATAAAGCTATATAAACTTCTTTTAATATTATAAAAAATAAGTAACTTTATTAAATATAATTAAAGCTTTTTTAACTTAACGTTTATTTTTTAAATTAACGTTTTATACGTATTAAAACTTCACCGTAAAAACCATTAATAGTTGCCGTGTTCGAAGATACTGGGTAGAGTATCTACCGTGTTAATTATTGGTGTAATTACTTTGTATCTTTGGCTCAGCCTGGATAATACGGCTTGAACCCAACGACCTTGCATACGTATTAAAACTATTATTAAAACTATTTTACCTATTTATCTTTATATCGGTCTCGGTATTAAAAATAGGTTTTATCGATAATAGGAAATTTAGCCTAACGTTTTCGCTATTTATTCGGTAAAGGAAATAATAATATAAATTTTTCCAACGTTTTAAAACGGTATTTTTATTAAATAAATCGATAAATAGGTTATTTGCTAAGTTCTATAATATAACCCCGGCTTATATCCCGATTAAGTTGCTAATTAAATTTTTCCTGGATTTCGGGTATTATTCGAATTTTTTTATTATTGGTATTAACGGACAAATTAAAAATATTAAATTCGTTATAATTATTTACTGAACGATTTTTTTCGTTATTTTCTGAATCGTTATTATCGGAATTATCGTTATTAAAAGTAAAATCTAATAAACGTCTTTAGGTTTTAAGCAATTCTTTATTAAAACTAATATTAAAATTATTTTCGAAATAATATTGCGATATATTATAAATAAATAATATTTACTTATTTAAAATAAGAAAATTAAATATAAAGCATAAATAAAAATAATATTAAAATAATTAAAGATAAAATAATTAAGATAAAAAAAGTTAAAATAATTTGTACGTATTATTAGTTATACGTTATTTTTAATTTAAAAATCTTTTTACCTCGTATTTAAAAAAAAAAAATTTCTTATATTTTCTTTCAATAACATTCTTTATATTTGTATTAATTTATATAATCTATATTTTTAATTAGTACGATAAATCCTTATATACCTTTTTAAACGTTACGTTAACGTATTAATATAATTTAAAAATTATTTAATTTAAGCCGTACCGGAAACGAACCTGATTAGGTTACTTAAAATACTAATAAATATATTGTCGACTTCCCTCCGATATTAAAATCCGTAAGTTATAAACTTACTTAACGAAAACCGTTACTATATATACCTTTTAATTAACCTAAGCCGTTAACGGGTTTAGAAATTAAATATGCCAAAAGGTTATGGGATAATATAATATAACTAAAATTAAAAGCTTTTACCTGGCGGAATTTTATATAATAAACTAACCGTAAAAAATAAAATACGTAAAATACCGGATTATTTTAAAATTATTTTATTAAATTTTAGTTAAACGTAATTTTATAAAAAATCCGGAAGTACTAAAAAAATACGAATTTAATTATTAGCAAATTACCGTTTCGACAAATGGTCCGCGAAATTTTTATAAGCAAATTTAAAAAGTTTATACGGATTCGATTAAGTGCTTTAAAGGTATTATAAAAAATTACGGAATATTTTTTAATTACTTTATTCTAAAATAATAATTTTTACGTTATTTATTATAAATAAAAAACGCTTTAAATAAAAAAATTTATATTTTAGGGTAAATCTGTTTTTACTGAAATATTAATATTTTTAAAGGCGTTATAAATAAATTAAAAAAGTATAAAAAATAATAAATTTATAAATTAATTAACTATATTAATATAGTATATAAAATCTTATTTATTTATTATTTATTTTAACATAATTTAAAATTCCTAATTAAAAATAACGTATTCTCCCTAGAAAAGACGTAACCGTAAAACCAAATTGAACAAATAGATAGATTATGCTATCGGTTGCTAAGCTTTACCAAACCCCAACCTTTTTACAGACTGCCTAATTATGCCCTTATCGACGACTATTTTTGACGGAATTCTGGACGGTTTTCGTAATCCGGAATAGCCGGATAAATTATCGTTCGTAATTTTCCTTATATCGATTTAAAAGTTAAATTTTAACGTTTTTAAATCCGTTATTATTATTTTCTAGTTTTGTTAATAATTTTTCTATAAGCCGGATATTTTTTGGTATAAGTTTACGCAAAAATCGATTATTTTTACCGTTTTAAATTAAATCGTATCCGAAAATTAAAAATAAAACCCGATTTTTTTCGGAAAAATTGTTAATATTAATAAAGGTATCGATATATTTTATTCGGCCGATTGTTTTATTTAAATCGGGTAATTTAATCGAAATCGTTTCCGTCGAGATTCCGGAGGTACGGAATATTAGGACTTTATATTCGGATTTAGCCGGCATATTTTAATTATTTTAATTAATAAATGTTTAAAAAGCCCTGAAATTAATCGAAATTAAAAAAGGTAGCTGTTATAAGACTGGTAAAAGGTTGTAAAGTAACTATCTTATACGGATTTAAGGTTTACCGCGAAAAGCTTAATATCTCCTAAATCATGGAAATTCCCCTTACTAAACCGTAAAGCCAAAGGGTATAAGGTTTATTAGGGTCGAAGCTTATTAGTATTGCGCAATAATCGGTTTCGGAATAAGGCTTTTCGCGACCGAGGTACAATTTATCGTTACCGTAAAAACTATTAATAATTACCGTATTCGAAAATACTGGGTAAAGTATTTATCGTATTAATTATTAATGTAATTATTTCGTATCTTTAATTTAGCTTGGATAATACGGCTTAAACCTAACGACCTTGCAAAAATAACGTATAAACTATTTATTTAGGAATTAATATAAAGTATATAAATTACTTATCTTAAAATAAAAATTAGATTTATAATTTCTTTTAATATACGTATTAAAATTTTCTGTTCTTATTAAATATTTTCCTATTTATTTTAAATTTTTTTATTATTATTTTTATTTATTTTTTCGTTTTATAAGTTAGTTAAATACAATTGCATTAGGTTATATATATTTTTGTTTTTATTATATATAACCGCTAAATCCTTAAAATAATTTTTTTTTTAATTTTTTTAAGTTTTATAATTATAGTATTAAAACGGAAATGTTATAAAAACGACGAATTATTATTTTAAAACCGTTATACCAAAAAAGCTTATAAATACCTTATAAAGTTTTTACCAATTTAACATAATATTAAAAAAGTTTGGTATAATTTAAAATAAACGGTTAAGCGTAAATTTACAAATTAAACGGTATAAAACCCCGGTATAAACCGTATAAAATAAAAATCGTAAATATAAATTATTTCGTAATAAGTAAAAGATTAGTAATATGTATTATTTTACGATTATTTTAATTTTATATTAATAAAATAAATTGCGTATAAAAAAATATTTTTAATAAATTAAAATAAAATAAACGGTTATAAAAAATAACGTTTTTAATTCGGATAACGAAAATTCCGATTATTATAATACCGACAAAAACGTTAATAAAGTTTACTACGTTAAAAATAAAAATGTAAATAATGCCCGTTATTAATAGGTATTATAAATATTGGAAAATATAATCCTTAATTTGTTAAAAAAGCCGAGTTAAAACGAAATTAAGCAATTTTATATAGTTATCCGTTAAATAAGGGTTTTTTTTTAATAATTATTTTATATATTAATAAATTATAATATTTTTACCTTTATAAAACTCTTTTAATTTGCTTAAAATTAGTAATTACGAAATTATCGTATATTATATAAGTTTTCATTATTATTTAATTATTTTACGTATTAATTTATACTAATATTTGTTATTTATTTAAAGTATTAAAAAGTTTTTTCCTAACGGCATATTTTTACCGGATATTTTTTTATATAAAGTTAAAATTAATTTAATAACCGAAATCCTACTTGCTAATAGGTATTAAATTACAAATTATATTATTAAATATATTATAGATATTTTATTACAGTTTTACGCCCGTTTAAGTATTATATTTATTTTATAGTAAGTATTTATAAAAATTAATAATTTAAATATTAATATTAAGGCCGAAAATGTTAATAAAATAACTTTTATGTTTTGTTTTATAAGTATTAATTATTTTATAATTATTTTATTTATTAATTTTTCTTTAACAAAATTTTAATTTTTTTTAACGTTTAGTAAATTAATTAAGCCGTTATATTAATATAATTATCGTCCCGGTTATTTTTTAAAAGTTATACGTTTTTATTTGCAAAAATATTTTGGTTATAAAATTAACTTTTAATAGTTTTTTTAAATATTATTTAACTTAAATAAATTCTAGTTTTTATACTATTTTAACCGGTACGACTTTTACGATATTATAAAGTAGAAAAAGAAATTCCTGCGTTTAATTATATTTAAACTTAATATAATAAATAAGTATGTTTTTTATTAACGAAATAATTATAAAATAATTTAATTTTTTTAATACTTATATAAGTACGTATTTTTTATATAGTAAATTTTTCGGTATTTTTTTATTTAAAATTATTGGCTTTATTAATTATTACGTTTCGGATAAACCGGATTTAATTCGGTATTTTTTAATAATATATTAAAGTGTTATTTTATTAGTTATAATATCGAATATATATTTATTGCGTAATAATTTACCGTTTATATTTAATATATTATATAAAGTTATAAGTTAAGGAATATATAATAAAATTATATTTAAACGTAATTAAATATTATTATGCGGAAATAATAATAATTAATTAAATAAGCAAGTTTATAAGCTGTTTAAAAAGTTATATTTTATATTAAAAAATTTATTAAATAAATTTTTTACGGAAAAGTTAATATTTTTAGTTACGCCGGTATTAGGAATTTTTTTATTACTTTTAATATTACGGGTATTAAGTTTAGCTTAAGTAAAGTTAATAAACTAAAAAAATAAAAATAAAATAAAGTTAAATGTTTTTATAATATTAATTTATTAATCGTAACGTAAATAATTTTTTTTTTAATATTTACCGTATTAATATAATTATGTAATTATTTTAAATAATTTTATTAGTAATATATTTTTAATATAATATAATTATAATAATATTTTAATTTATTTTTTTATTATAAAAATTATTTTAAATTATTTTAACAATAATAATAATTTCGTTTTAAAATAATTTATTATATATTTATTTCAATTTTTAAATTAGGTATATTTACAAAAATATTAAAATTTTTATGGGTAACCCGTAAGTATTTTTATGTTTGCAAAATTATCTATAAGTATCTAATAAGTAATGTGGAATTCCTATAAGTGATCCGTAAGTATTTTCGTATTTAAAAAAATACTTACGGGTTACTTATAGAAATTGCGCGCTACCTATGGGACCTTACGGGTCCGTGGGTAAAAGTGTATGGGTGGGTATTCCCTCGCCCTAGGACCAAGCCCGGAGACCTTGGCGAAGTAGATACCATCAAGGGTTTTCAGCCCAAGGCCAGAAGATTAGGCGCTGTGCAACGGATAACAGTTACTTGGATTTATAGTGAAGGTTTGCATTTGAGTTAACCCTCCTTAGCTGTTATTGGAGTTTTTAGGATTAAACCGTCACAATGTCTGCTTGTTTTACGAGAAAATACCTCTTAATGTGGTCAGCTACTGTCCGCCGTCACCAGCTGGCAGCCTATCTCAAATGACGAGTGAGACTCGGTTCAAGATTGCCTTCGATATACGTAGTGGGAGGCCGAAATAACACTACCCTGTCAAGTACCAGTGGGGCGCGCTAGAAGCAATATCCATGCTAATAGCAGCGCAAATTGTCTAATACGTGCAGTAATTCCACATATAAATAAGGGCATATACCTAACTAGGTTGGTTTAACTTATCCTCCACACTAAGTAATCGCTGTGTCTTTTAAGTACCTAGGTACAACGGAGTAAACGACAAACTTCGAAGGTTCCTCTACTGCACTGTTAGCGATCAGTGAAGCTGTCTTAATGACCCTCAGTAACAAAATCCGGATTCGGAAGATAGCCTTTCGACCCCCGCTCTATCGCGCCATATGACCTCAGCGAAGTTCGATACCGATATGGCTTCGGCAGCACCAACTACGCTTCAGGACGCGAAGACAGTATATGACTACCATCGTATGCACATGTCCCTCCGTCGGGGTGTCGACGCTGTATTTTGCCTTTGCAGTCTCGATACGCGCGTGGCAGAGCGAGCCGCCCGCCTATTATTAGATGGCTACGGCCAGTACCTCATCTTCGCGGGTGGGGCTGGCAAGCTGACGCAGGACCGGTTCAGCAAACCGGAAGCCGAAGTTTTTGCCGACATCGCCGTCCAGATGGGCGTCCCGGCCGAGAAGATCATCACGGAATCCCGCTCGACGAATACCGGCGAGAATGTCCGTTTCACGTGGGGGCTACTGCAGCAGAAGGGTCTGCATCCACGGTCGTTCATCCTTGTGCAGAAGCCGTATATGGAGCGGAGGACGTTCGCGACGTTCTCTAAGCAGCGGCCCGATCCTGATACGGAATTCCTGGTCACGTCACCGGAGCTAGAGTGGAGCGAATACCCGAACGAGGACAACCCGAGAGATTTGGTGATCAATATAGCGGTTGGTGACTTAATTCGAATCAGAGAATACCCTGCGAGGGGCTTTCAGATTTCACAAGACATCCCCGATGAAGTCTGGCGGGCTGGGCAGCGACTAATCGGCGAAGGGTATGATAGTCACCTACCGTGACAAGCCCACTGAAGAGTTCTCATTTCGTGAATTTATCATCCCATTTGTCATTCCATTGAAAACCAACCTCCTTAAACACCGTCATGGCCGGATACAACGGTGAGCGATATTGGGCCCTTGAAACCTTCAGGAAAAGTCTGCAAGATTCACGGCATCTTCTTCTTCCTGATCACAACTCAGTGACAACATGGGGAGGTGAAGAGCACCCCCCTCCTCTCGACCCTGATCAGCTCCGTTACCTACGCAAGCTTATAACTTGCATCCTTGACGGCCGCAAGATCGCGGCTACCTACAATATCGTACTCATTATAGTCTTAGCTGTTCTGGCCCTTATCCATCTTTACGGAAGGGTTAGGGATCGAATCAAATGGAGACTTATCGAGGACTGTCATGCGACATTGGTAGTCGCCTGTGGAATCCCAAAGGTTGATGATGAGATCATAGCGTCGTCATCTTCTACCAACACTCTTGAGGTTTCGTCGGCGTCGGAGGATATACCGAAAGCTGCCGGCATTGACGTAGAGCGGCAACCCCTCCTGGGGCGCCCTCAAGCTCATCATGGCATCGAAGGACAACGTGTCGGCGTGCTGAATCTTCTGCGATCATGGCTTGCGTACCAGCCGCCACCGATTCCTCTTATCAACCGGTCTCTACCATCCAATGGGACGACCGTGTTCGTCTTGATGTTTTATGGCTTAAACTTGTGCTACCAGTTCTACGCGCTGCCGCTAGTGGGGCGGTACCTGGTCGCCTTCGCGGACCGCGCCGGCTGCATGTTCATCGTCAACCTCCCGCTCCTCTACCTGCTCGCCGCCAAGAACCAGCCGCTGAAGGCGCTCACGGGCTACTCCTACGAGGCGCTGAACATCTTCCACCGCCGGGTCGGCGAGCTGATGTGCCTGGCGGCCGCGGTCCATTTCGCAGGCATGGTGGCCTGGGTCGGCTGGTGGGTGCCGGACTTCCTGCAGCCTGACCAGAGCTGGTCCCGTTTCTTCACGCGCCCGCTAGTGATCTACGGCGTCGTGACATTAGCCGCCTACGAGCTGCTCTACGTCACATCCCTCGGCAGCTTCCGGCAGCGGTGGTACGAGGCTTTCATGGCGTCCCACGTCGCGCTACAGATTATAGCCCTAGTGTTCCTGTGGCTGCATTCCTTCACCGCTAGCCCGTACGTGTTTGCCGCGCTTGTAATATTCCTCGTAGATAGGCTTGTCTACCGCCTCTGGCTGAGGTCGGCGACGATAAGCGCTGACCTGAGCGTTCTGGAAGACGGCGAAACCGTGCTTCTCTCGGCCGATTGGGACATACCCCGGCGGCGCTCCTCCTGGGGCTGCTTTGGGCTCGCCCGAAAGAACATCAGGCACGGCTGGCAACCGGCCGACCACGTATTCATCACGATTCCGGAACTCGGCCGGAGCCACGCATTGCAGGCCCACCCGTTCACCATCGCCTCTGCGGCACCGCACACTAATACTGCGTCACCGGACGCGTCGGCGCACGCCTGGCTGAATCTGCTGATCAGGGTCCACTCCGGCTTCACGTCCGATCTCCTGCGCCACGCACACTTGAGCGGGAGGGCATCTGTCCGTCTCGACGGCCCGTACGGGTCTCGCGACGCCCTGGACATGCTCCGCGGCAGCCACACCGCGGTACTCGTCGCCGGCGGGTCCGGCATCGCGGTCGTGTTCCCCCTGGTATGGGACCTCGCGCGGAGGAGCGCCACCACCGCTCGACGGAAGGTCATGCTCTACTGGGTCATCCATTCACGGGCTCAGCTCTCGTGGATCCCCGAGGAGCGTCTGGACAGGCTGAGGCGGTGCGGGGTCCATGTCACCATCCCGGAGCCAACCGCGGAGGCGGGCCGTCCGGACGTTCCTGCGTACGTGGCTGGCCTGGTTTCTGCGGCTAGTGGTACGGTCGGTATAGTGGTGTCCGGTCCCGATGGGCTGAATAGGTCGGTCCGGAATGCTTATGCTCAGGCGATCAGGCGCGGCGCCGATGCCAGGTTGCGCGTTGAGAAGTTCGGGTGGTGATGGCTTTTGGTTAACCTAGACTGGCATTATAGAAGCACTAAGCGGCGTTTTGGGGCATAGGCGATGGACATCTTGAGACAATTTACTTATAATCTATATGGGCTTACACCCGGAAGATATGGCATTATTAGATTAGATTAGACTAGCATACAGTCAGATATTAACATTAATGAGAACCCGCCCTCGAATAATAGTACTACAACAGATACCCTTTCCTGCCCGCAGCCATTCAAGGAACAAAGACGCGAGGGTATCAATAACGATTCCGTCTATCTATCTCCGAATGTACATCCCGCCATTCCCAAGCGCCTTGTCCTTCAGCTGGGCGCCCGTGGTCCGAATCCCGAGGTGGTGCATCGGCACGTTATCGATCTCCTTCTGGACGTGGTCGCGCACCTCGAGGGCCCGGTCCACGAGGCTGCGCTCGCTCCTCAGCGTCCTTAGTCTGCGGGTGGTCTCCGCGGGCTGCCAGTTCTGGCGGCTCAGGCTCAGCACCGCGACGTCGACGTCCCGGGAGACGGCCGCGATGGCGTCCTCGCGGGGCTGCTGCCCCGACCTGTCGGGCTTCGGGGCCGGCCGTAGGAAGGCCATGAGGACCACCTCCAGCGTCGCGTCGAAGAACGTCTGCTCCCCGAACTCATGGACGATCCAGACACTGGCCACATTCTTCGCCACGACGCTAGCCGCGTGCGGAGACGGGGCGATAGTGATGACAGCTTCGTGCCAGTCGTACGAAACCCCCACGAGCCCGTCTCGTGGCCGCACCGCGGCCCAACCGATGTAAATACCACCCAGTCGCAACATCAGGTCGGCCGGAACGTCGGATAGATTGGCCGTGGGAGTTCCGGTGTCGATTGTGCTCTGGCCGGTTCCTCGAACCACCTTGCCTTTGAACGAGATAGGAAACGGCTTTTCGGGCCCATCCTCACTTCCTACCATAGCGGGTAACGACTCAAAATCTTTGTTCTCGTGGAGAGCATCGTATGTGTTCGCCCTCATCGGAGAGTATCTCTCCTCGAGACTAGTGAACGACTCCTGTAGACCCGACTTGACAGACGCAAATGTGGCCGCCTTTTTCGTAACGAAACCAGGTTGGTGTTTCTCCACCTTGCTTTGCACGGCGGCCGTGCCTTTTCCGACGACGGCGGTGACGGGTCCGATAAACCTATTCACGTAGCGCTCTCCAACTGCGGATGCCACTTTTAGGCCCATCTCAAGGGGCAGGGTTGCCATGCTCGCTCCCCGTAGGACGCTCACATCGGAGGACGTACTTGCCACGCGGAAGACCGGCGACGGGCATAGCAGCTTCTTGGACCCCTCCCCGCTGCACATAAGGACGCGCACGTACCCATCATCAACCGACGCAGGGATGCGGACGATGCAGGTCTCGCGGACGGCCTGCTTCGAAAGATTCCGGCGGGACGAGGCCTTCTTCAGGAACTTCTTGATGTCCCTCTGCCACGCCCTCTCGTCGGACTCCGGAACATCCGACGCGAGAGCTTCGCACGACGGGGTGACATCTATCCAATTGGAGCGGGTCCCGAAGCGGGCGCCCACGTTCATGCCGAGGTCGCCCGAGAACCCTCTCCGCTGCAGCCATAACGTCCGATCAGGGGGCAGTGGCACATCGGAGAATATGGTGATGGTTACGCTGGTAGACGCACCCTTATAGCAGATCACCCCGAGAGAATGCCGTAGGATGCTATAATGCTTGGTGGATTCGAACGGGCGGGATATCAGCCCGCCGGCGAAGTAGACGGTCTCATCCACCGCCGTCTTCCATATCGGCCGAGCGGCCGTTGACGACGTCTCAGGCGCCGAAGAGGCGGGATTGGCTGAGCTGTTAGACGGCCGCGACAGGAGAGGGACAGAATGTTGGCGGGGTGGTAACGGAGGAGGAGGAGGGGGTGGGGGAATGCGAGTGTCTAAAGCCAGATCCTGGATCTGCTGCTTTGCTGGCCAAGTACCCTTTTGAGGCCCCTCCCTTACGTTGTGATGATCGCCTCGGGGCGATGAGTATGGTGGAGGCTCGTCCAGATAGCCATCAATGAAGTCGTCAAGGACGTCATAGTTTCCTGGGGAGAGCGGCCTCTGTTTATTATCACTGGAAGACATAGGCTTTCGATTGATGCTATGGACCTTCGGAGGCTCCATTGTGAATTACGTAGAAGGGACTTATTAGTACTTCGTAGGTACGTTCTGCCGCCCATATGTTATCGGCCATGAAAGTCATGAGTTACCCCTGAAACCCATATTTCCCAGTTAATGAACCCCTGTCTGAGGTGGAGCTAAACGTTAATAATTCCGATTGGTTGATGTCCGTCATATGTTCGCTTGACCGCATAATTGCAATTGCGGGGAGTGGTTATATAAAGCACGAAGCAGTATAGTGCACGATATGATACAACTTATGAGGATAAGGTCTTCTACATCATAATATCATAGACATCAAAATGATCACCATTTCACTGTAACCTTCAGGTAGCCGACTAAATATCCAAAGGTCCAAAATACATCCCATAATGGAATGTTTGAGCCTCCCCGTCTTATGCAGCTAGTGCCATTGCCCTAGTTGACTCAGGCAGTCGTAAGAATCGCTCTCAGAATGAGAACTTCATGTAATTTGATGATATTTAAGTTATAGGGTCTCGTGGTGTTCGAGATCTCAAACGAGGAATGACATTCTAGCTACCCTTTTGATACTAGCCCAGTCTAGACTCGCTGGAAACGGTCTCGCCCCAGATCCGTCCTTATGTATCATACGAAGTTTCGCCAGCCCATAATTAGTAGACTGCGTTCACCAACCTAACAAATTGAGAGGACTTCATTGCTCTCTCTTGGAGAAGCGCCGGCCCGGCATGGATCTCACTAGACAGGCGCAGCGCCTCACTCTTACCGGATGAGCGCACCCTCTCGTACGCCGTCTATGGGAATCCCGATGCCAGCGCGGTGGTATTCCACCACCATGACTTTCCAGACAACCACGACGAAGCGTTGGTGTTCCAGGAAGCGGTGGAGTAACCGCAAGGAGGCGTTCCGGAATGGCGGCCAGGGCGTAAACTGGGAGACGAGTTTGCTTGGAGTGACTGGGGCTTCAAACTCGAAGAACTTTCTGTCGAGCTAGGGAGGATGCTGTTACGGCATGGGGGACAGGACGTCAATTGTCCTCTGACTATGGCAGAAAGGGCTGTGACCTTGCTCCCCGAAGCCGAACTGAGGATGTCGGAGCAGGACGCTAACTTTAGCCTGGTGGCGAAGACGGACGAAGTCATGGAGAGCGTTGGAAAGATGTTAGCTACGGCATGATACCCTATCTACCGACTTTCTGCAAGAAGCACTTGTAGGGGTGCTCTAAACAAGTTTAACGTTGTCAAGACTTCCCTGCCTCTGACATAAATAAAGATGGAATGAAGAACTTCATACCTAGGCAATACTCTGTAAGTGTGGACGTTTACGGCGTACCTACTAAGTTAAAGCCTGTCGCCCTCGACTCGTGCTTACATGCATATGCGTATGCTCTCCGATACGTGTCCGAAGCAGAGCGCATCAATGTCCCCCCTTGGCGTACATCATTTACTGGGACGGTAGATCCCGAGTCATTTTGCTTTTACTTAGTACTAAGTTCGGGATAAGGAGCTGAATAAGCACTTAAACAGAACTACCATCTCAACTCCCTCCCTACGCACAGAGTTCATCGCGGATGACTTCATGACGACCTTGGATCCCATCAGCGTTTAGACTAATGAGTACTCAAACTTGTGAGCTTTTTCTTTTCAGTAACCTCCTGTCGATACGTAGTGGGTACCCAATGCTCAGCTTTGAATTTAGAGCACACACTTAGCCATTTTCGGGACTGCCCAGGTACGTACATACGTACATATATAGTACCGTAGTAGTAGCGTCTCATGGCCCCTGAAGGTCACGCCAGCTTCCCCCAGCCAATTGCCATATTTGACCCCTGTTTGGGGCGGATGCTAGCGCGCATCTGTTTGCCCTACAGGATACCTACGAGGTATACCGGTGCAGTACAGGGTACAAGGTGCCAATGATCCAGGACTCCATGCAGGTCACGTCGTCAGCGCTCCGGGGGGGATCGATCGCCTTTAACTGCCTACACCTTAACAAACACACGACCGCTGTTTGACCCAACCCAAACTGTCCAACTTTAATTCCTTCTTCCATTTTCCAATCACCGAGTTCTTTTTGTCTTTTTGGTAATTCGGTGACCACCATGTAGGAGTTTAATGTAATTCAGTTTTTCTTCTGCTCCAAATAATCCACCAATCTTGCAAAACCATAGTTCTCCTCCATTCAACATGGCTTCCACCAACAGCTCAGCCTCGTCGGCCCAGTCGGCGTTGCGGCAACATTCAACCCACGCCGCTCCTGATCATGAGGACTCGGTTCCTGTCGAGACCCTGGTCCAGCTTCTCCTTGAGGCCAAGCGGTCTCTTTCGTCCATGGGCCTCGTCCTCCGTGCCAACGATCTCGTCCACCTCGCCCGCCAGGCTCTCGAGGAGTCCGTCATCCTCTCGGCCCAGTCCCGGTTTCTACGGCGCGGCATCAGCGAACAAGTCCGCCTGCTTCTCCGAGTACGCAAGAGTCTGAATCGGACGTACGATAGCGGGAAACGCGAGTTCAAGCAGGTCATCAAGGACCTCGACGCTACGAACGGCCGTCTCGAGGACACTATCAATGTTCTCCGCGGCCGCACCGTGGAGAGCGCCTTCAGGCCGGACGGCGAAGAGAAGAAATGCCTACTTGATTTCGTCGACGAGATACAGGTTCACACCATGAGAGACGCATTGAAGGAGAACATCGCGGCGTTACAAGTAAGCTACTACTAATCTCTAAGCACGAGTGACCCGCTAGGCAATGGTCGTGCTAATCCTGGCACATATAGGGTACCCAAACATCGTTCGATGGAGACTTACTCCGATTCGACACAGACCTGAGAACCCTCAATAAGACCCTGTCTTCTGCGCCTTCGATTCCGTCCCCCTCGGCCTCTTCGGCCGACCCACCATTATCCCACCTTCTCGCCTCCATGATCGCAAACTCTCATGACATGGCCCAGCTTCTTTCGTCTCTCACGAATCACTTCGATATGTGCGTTACCGCCGTCCGAACGACCGAGGGAGGGGCAGCGCTCGCTAGAATCAAAGCTGCCGAGGTTACACAGTCGCAAGGCGCCAATGATGTGTCCATCTCGGGGGTAATCGCGGAGCAGGAATCCCATATGCCCGAATTTGATCCCATCTCTCCTGAAGAACGGGCGCAGATGCTCCAGGTGGTCGTGCAGGACGCGTCGGAAGTGGAAGATGTAGTGCAAGAACTCAACCAACGGCTGCAATCGGTGGAAGGGAATTTCAACCGCCTCGAGGAGCAGACGAATCGAGTCAAGGTGAACTATCTCGCAACAGTAGAAGCATTCAGGGTCCTCGAGGATATCGGATCGCGGTTACAGAGCTACATCGCGGCGGAGACGGAGTTTCGGCAGCGGTGGATCGAGGAGCATGACACTATCCAGGAGAAGATGCGCGAGATGGACGTGCTCAGGACTTTCTATGAAAGCTACGCGAGCTCGTACGACGGGTTGATACTCGAAGTGGAGCGCCGCAAGGCGCTGGAAGATAAGGTTCTGAGCATATGGAAGAAAGCCCAGGAGAGCGTCGATAAGATCATCGAGGCCGACCGCAAGGAGAGGGAGGCGTTCCGGCAGGAGGTCGGCGAGTTCCTGCCGACCGACCTCTGGCCGGGCATGGACGATCCCATGTGTCGGTGGGAGATCGTCCCCGTGCGAGGCCCGAGCGGGCGCGGGCATGACGGGGCCGGCAGCACCCCGGCCCTGGAAAGGAGTGTCGTGCAGGCCGCGGCCATGAGACGGGGTCGCAGGTCCGGAGAGCGGTAATCGGGGTTACGAGTGTACGAATATCTGTCACTGGCGTTAAGGGTTTCCGGGTGTGTATTGGGATTTTCGAGGGATGGCACTAGGTACGGCGTTTTCCTTGGGACGGACGGAAGGACAGGACGGAGGAGTTATCATGTCTCAAGACCTTTTTACATGCCCGTAGGCCGGGGGATGCTTGAATTCAGCTCTTTATGCCGCTCGATTGTGTGTGAACATATTTGCCGCCTAATACTTGATGCGCGTTGATGATTCGCCTCGCATGTATGGGATGGCTCTGTTTAACGTATGTTAAGGGCTCTTCTCCTTTACGGGGGCAAGGCTTTCGTTCTCTCCATGTCAACTCATAATTACCGCGTTGGTCCGATGCAAGACATAACAAACCACTAAGCCACTCTGGAGCCGTGGCCATGCGAGCTGTGTGAGTGCAGGATGTTCGGCTGCACGGGGACCTACCTTGCGGGCCGTTTCAACGACTACCCCACACGGGGACACTAGCCACGAAGAAACCGGATACATTGAGTTGGCTTATAAACCATTTGTATTTCTAGGGAGCAATCGCGGCTCATAATGGCCGCGGGGCCTCCTTGATCTTCCCGTAAGCATTTCTGGATCCCCGGCAGCTCGCCCATGTGCTCCAACCACTCCTTAACTGTCGGGAACAAACCGAGGCCGATCTGAGCGAAGCCGTGCTGGCGGGCTCACGGCTCGTGGTGGAAGTCTACCGCTGTGATGCCGCCGGGCAGGATGCTGTTCAGATTCTCTAGTCGGCTAACTGAAATCCCCGCCGG